>JAODAL010034602.1:0-44028 GCA_025379985.1 Phyllomedusa bahiana
ATTTCCAGACCAAAAGATTTGAAAATGGCCGGAAACTGTGCATGCACTTCATCCATTCCTACAAACCCGGGAACACCCCCCCAAAGTTGCAGTGGCAGAACGGCCTCCCCCAACACACTCTGATATCATGTTTCCACCTTTTGGAATTCCACCCTGCAATGTTGGACCGACGTATGAAAAAGGAAAGGCCATTAACGATTTTTTGATGTTTCCGGCGGACGGGTGCTCCCTGTTAACTTTAATGTCAGACACGGGCCCTCTGCTGACACCGGTTTGTTGGGCCATTCGAGGGGGCACGTTATTTGTCAGTCCCCCAGACAAAGGGATAAATAACGTCTTTTCCCACTGTTCATGTCCTGGAACAGATGCTGAAAAATCTGCCCTGGGCGGGGAGGAACGTGGACTAATCCACGGACATAGTCCGGTGGGGACTGAAAGGAGAGGACATTGGAGCAAAAGATTGTTGGTGAAATGAGGGGAATTTTTCCCCGGGTTTAAAGAGGGGGAGGAGCAGGACATGGAGGGGGTAGATGGAGATGGGGAAAGAAGCAGTGACCCGCAAGCACCGGGGGCAGTATGTGGGATGGAGGAGGGACCCCCCTCGGAGCCCTTGTGCAGATAACCCAGCATTGTTTTTGCTGGTAGTGACAGCCGAAATTTAGCCCGGCAGGGGGATGATTCGGGCTCTCCCCCCTATTGGCCCCTTGCTACCGGCCCAAAATGGAGCCTTTTTCCCACTTTGAGGGGGCAAACTCAAATCTATAGGTAAATCCTCCGTAGCCCATTTGGCGCTCCCTTGTGGGGGCATCGTCCCCCCTTTTAAGGTCGACCGGGGGGTTTTTCAGTGCTCACAACTGCCGCGGCTGCGGGGGAAGGTAGGGGGTAGGAGCAGTACCCGCTCCATCAGCAGCAACCTAAATCGGAGCATATGAGAGTTCCTTCACCCGCCTATGAGGAGGGAGTCGCCAGCGCAGCAGCAAAGGACTGGGGCAGCCCCGAAAGGTGGTGGCCCCACCCTTGGGGCAGCACCTGCCCCCCCAGTTAGAAAATCCCCCGGACTACTAGGAGCCAAATGGATGTTGATTGCAAAATTCCAGTTTGAGGGGGAAAATATCCTCCCCCCCACCCAGTAGTGGGGGATCGAGCGGGTGTTTAGTGCGGCGGGTGCCATCGTTTCCCCAAGGAGAACCCGCTTGTCCCCGGGAAATGTGAATGACTGACCTTTGTCAAGATGAATCAGGCGTGGATTGGCCGGATTTCCACCAAAAAATGCCTTAGGCGTCGACTACATCAGCCATGACCCTACCCCAAAAGTGAGAAATGGTCTGGGTTCAAACTACCTTTAAAACCCACTATTTGATGCCGCCCCCCGCTGATGCACACATCTCTGCCCGTTTCTCACCCACCAACCATCTTTTCCCGGGATGGTTTGCCCCACCTCCACACTCTGTCATTGTCCACTTTTTTGCCTCATGCTGCTGCTGCGTTGCTGGTGCCGTGCATCCCCCAAGTGTCATTGGCCACCCCGACCTCTTTCTGTTGTCCTCCGCCCTAAACCTCCCTCTAATGTCATTTTGCCATTTGGCCTACTATTTTTGCCACCTCCAAATGTCATTGTGCCCCTGTCTACCTATGCTCTGCACGTTCACCTCCTCTTTCATTGTGCCACTTGTGGCCCACTACTGTTTTTCCACCTCCAGAATGCACTGTGCCACGTTGACCCCCTGTGTGTCCCTCACCCTCACTCTCTGTCATTGTGCCCCCTGTGGCCCACTCCAGTTTTTGCCACCTCCAGAAAGTCATTGTGCCATCTGTGACCTTTGCTGTGCCGCCGAACCTCCACTCTCTGTTATTGTGCCCACTCTGTGGTACTATTTTTTTTGCCACCCCCGAATGTTTTTGTGCCACTCTCTGACCTCATGCTGGCCCCCGGGCACCTCCACTCTCTGTCATTGTGATTGTGGCCTACTATGTTTTTGCCATCCCGAAAGTCATTGTGCCACTGTTTGACCCCCATACTGCGCCCACCTCACCCCATCTCTGTCATTGTCCAATCTGTGGCCCCACTATGTTTTGCCAAATCCAGAATGTATTGTGCCCTGCTGACCCTATACTGCTGCTGTGGTGCGCCGTGACCACACATCTGCATTGTCCACTGTTGCCTTGCTGCTGCTGTGCTGCTGCTGGACCCACACACTTGTCATTTTGCCCTCTGTGGCGTACTCCTTTTTTTTCCCCCTCCCCAAAGTCATTTTGCCCGTTGACTCTGCTGTGCTGTGGCTGCTGCCGTGACCCACAAACTGGTCTTGTGCCACTCTTGGGTACTCTTTTTTTTTTGCCCCTCCAGAATGTCATTGTGCCCGCTGACCCCATTGCTGCTGTGGGGCGCCCCGGGCCTAAAAAACTGTGTATTGTGCCCACTTGTGGTCTTTTTTTGACACCCTTTCCAAATGCATTGTGACTGTTGACTCATGGCTGTGGCTGCAGCCTCACTCACACTTTGTCAGAGTTTACCGGCCCCCCCGCTTGTTTTTTTCCCGCTGTGTGATGACTTTATAGGCTAATTTCCCCTTTTGTTTTTTTGGGGCGTTTTGGCCCTCTTTGTTCCCAGGGGGGGGTTTTAAGTAAGCGTTCTAAAGTGGGGGCAGTCAGTGCGTTTATATAAAACACAACTTGTATGAAGACCCAAACCCCAAATGCCTCTGCATATTTAAGATGGTACAATGCTCTATTCCAGCAGGCCCCGTCAGCCTGGAAATAGCTGTTTTTTTAAAGGATTCGTCCCGAAGTAATTCGGACCGAATTTATTTTTGTCGGGAAATTCGGCGAAGTGACCTAACCGAATTTTTGAGAAATTCGCCCATCTCTACCCTTCATGTTAGGCGCATTCCAAAGTGGTGAAGCTTGCGCCTAACATCGCATTTGAGCGTCTGACAGCGGAGTCGGCACAGTAAGGTGCAGTATACGCCTGAAAACAGGTGGAAATCCCGATCATACATGTCGCCCATTGTGCCCAAATTGCCATTTGCCCTCCATGGTTTCATGTGACTCATTAGTTTTACAAGGGAGCAGGGGAGTATGGGGACCACCATGCTGCAGCTCAATTTCAGCATGATGGCAATCTTCGTATAGCTTAGTTCATCTTTATGTAGAGCAACAATTCTTCTTTTGAGATCCTCAGAGGTCTTTGCCATGATGTGCCATGTTGAACTTCCAGTGACTAGTATGAGAGATTGTTAGTCACAATAGTATGAGAGATTGTTAGAGCAATAACACCAAACTTAACATACCAGGTTCAATTCAGAACAGACCTCACCATCGTCAACCAAAGAAGTTAAGTGCATATACTCAGCATCATATCCAGAGATTGTCTATATTGGCTATATTATACATAAATGTGACTTGGAGCTATTTAGCATATGGTTAGTTCTGCATATTCTTCTTATGTAACTGCATTGTTACTGTTTTGCTTGTAAAATTCCAATTCCAATGTTGGTGCATACTGGTCGACTCACTTGGGTGCAAATACAGCTTTTTCTTCAGCTCTACCCACAAGTGTTCAATTGGGTTGCAGTTTTGGGTCTGTGGGGGCCAATCCATAAACTCTACTTCATTATCATTGAATAATTTCTTTGCCAAACTCAAAATACGCTTTGGGTCGTTTTCCTGCTGGAACATCATGTCATCCTTTTCATACTCACAGTACTCGAGTATATGAAGTACCTCATCTTGTAGGATACTCACATATAGGTCAGCATTGAGATCACCATCAATCCTGGTCAAATATCCAACACCTTTGGCTGTGAAACAACCTCATATCATCAGGCTTCCTCCATGGAATTCCTTTTCCCTTGATGTTTGCATACCCATTTTCACCTGTCAGAGCCCACTCTATTGATTTTCGTCTCATTGCTCCAAATCACCTTTTTGCAGTCCTCTACTGTATACATATTTTACTTTGTTGCAAACTAGAGCCAACACTTCTTATGATGATATTGAAGTTACAGCTTATTCCCCTTTTTGGGCCACCATTCCAGACTTGTGTAATGTGCATTGCACGGTGATTACAAGGACTTCAGTGATCTCACTCTTATAAAGCATATGAGCCACCTCCACTGCTGTGTTTGTCAAGCCAGAACTGATAGACCTTTTAAGGAGCCGACTTGTTGACTTTGATATTTTGCCCGGACGTCCACCTCTTGGGCTTTGAATGGATGGACAGACTCCATTTCATATTCTTCCAGCTGTCATGGCACACATGATGCAGTTTGGCAATTTTCTTGGCCCAGAAATGGCTATCCATGAGCTAGATGATGGTGTTTCTCTTTTCTTGGCTCCTCGATTGGAATCTGTGACCTTTTGCTTAACAATCAACCTAATAACACACTGGGCTATTAGGGAATGTGAGAACAGGTTGTAATTTGTAGTATACAAGAAGAAAAAGATTGTCCCACCACCGGGAGCAAAAGAGTAACAATGCAGTTACCTAACAAGAATCTGCATAACTTAATATATGCTAAATAGTTGCATGTCAAAGTTATATATAAAATAACTAAGATGATTGTCTATAAAATGATGGGAGTCTCACATTCAAAGCTGTAGTGGATGGTGAGAGATATTCCTGAAAGTCACAAGGTCAAAACATTGTTACCCTTTTACTTGTGAGTGTAAAATATATTTATTAGATACAATTTTAGAACACAAAAAAACTTTAATTGTAAATATTCAAAATGTTGCAGTAAGTGGGAAAAACAGTTTTCAACAAAAACGTACTGAATAAAATTTGTTGAGTGAGTCTATGAATTTGTTCTGAGAAACAGTATTTTCATAATCAGATCTTTCATAGATCACCTCAAATTTGATCCAATAATTTCCAGGCTAGAGAATGACCTCTCTACACTAACTTGGGTTGGTGGCAAAGTGGTGACCACATGGGCAACATCTCTAACAATGTCAGCGTATAAAGGAATTGCCTCAGGCACAGTCAGTTTTGATGAATTATTAAACTCTTCTACTTCTTTGAGAACAGGTGAAACATTTTGCTGAAATCTGGTCAATCTGTTGTCTATGGGAGTGGAATCTTTTCCCCTGCAGCAATGCTTTGCCTGCTCCATGTCATCAATTAAACTTCTCATCTGATGTGGCTGAAGATATGCTGGCAGTAGCACTGACAAGACCCAATTCATGTTGCTTTTGGCAATGGATTGATTTAAATGTACCAATTTATTATATGTTTTGGAAGTTGGAGTGAGTCCATTTTATAATGACTCTGACTCCACGACTCCGACTCTACAGCCCTGGTTTGGTGGTCTTCCAGTTGTCTACTGAATGGGATGTCACTGCTGCAGCGGTCATGTGCTACTGCCCAACATCACTGTTCAGAAGTGAATAGCTCCAAGTGGTGATGTTGGCAATGGCCCAGGATAGCTTCAGCCAATCATGACATCTTGTTGTGAAGAAGACTGGAAGAAAAAAAAAGGCCAGCAGAGAGCGAGGATGGCAGCTGAGTTTAGAGGGAAGGCTAGTATAAGTTTTTTTTATTTGCTAAGTCCCCCTAAGAAAAATGTATTGAAAACCATTGACAAACTCTTTAATTCCTGATATGTGTTGTCAGTTTTAATTGGTTTGATTGAAAGTGTTCATTAAAATTGTGCAAGCAACAACCTTAGCCTTGGGATTGTATCCTTTACACTGAGGCAGCAGATTTCTGAGGAACTCAATCCAGTTGGTTGCTATTTTTTGCTTCGGATTAATATTGTTATTCTAAAATGTCCAATTGTGCCATGCAAACAATACGATTTTGGTATTTCAGAATTGTGAATAAACTGCAACAACCTTCCAATGAAATAATTCAAGTCAAGGACAGAAGGTGTTTCTTGTTGGGGTAATGATAAAAGAAGTTCAGATTGTACAATGCTTTTTTTGTAAAGTTGCCTTTGTTTGATTCTCTTTTAAGCTTTAGCTTTATTTATTTTCTTCCAGGACTGTATATTGATTCAGTTCCTCTAGAGATATTTTTTGGATGTTATATGAAGAACATTCAAATATTTGTACAGAAGGTTTATCCTTTTGATATGAAAAGGAAATTCAAACCATGGGTGCAAACAGATGTGAATCATTGCACTTTGTATTGAGCTTCGTATCTGCTTTAGATATTTTGAAAAGGCGGTCTTTGTTCAGACAAAAGTTCCCCTCAGTGGAGAGCATTCTGCTGATGGTTACTTAATAACATGGGTATATGCCAGAAAATAGAATTTGGCAACACCATGACAGGTTTTTGAATATCAAAAGACAATTACATAAAAAGCATAGAGGATATTTTTTGATATTTTATTCAAGTGATTCGCTGAGATAAAGAGATATTTTTACATTTTTTTTACGTTGTGTGAAGCTTGGTAAGTAGAAGAAAAAAAACTTCTCAGTTAAAACAGACTGCTGTGTCTGTGTAAAACTCAGAAATAGGATGACCTTTGATGTTCTCATAAATTATAGCTTGTGTGTAAAAAATGATAATCCAGTTAATATGATTTATGCATGAGTCCCTCTGAGAAGCTATTACATTATTACTTCAAATAGTTTGGAATTAAGAAAAATTTCAGACAAAGTAGAAGCTAATGTGTCTGTGTTATCTGACTCAACTGGTCATTTTAAAGTTTTTAAAACTGTAGAAAAATTACCATGCAAGCATTTAATTGTTTACTTAGGAATAGACACATTTATTTACACAGTCGTGCGAAAAAGGTAAAGTCACCCTATTAAATAGAATATATGTGAAAATATTTGCCCACCTAACCCTTGTGACAGTTGCCAGAAGAATTATATGGTATGTTTAGCCCCTCCATAAAATGTGGTGTACTCCCACTGTGTATTGTGTTTAAAATATTAATAGAGCAGTATATGATCAGTATGTCATCAAGATTTCGGCTGTACTGCTTTTATTTTTCAAAATAATACACCAAGAAAAAATAAAAAAAATAGGCTACAGATAAAGTAATATAAGGTGTATGTAATAAAAATACACTAACTAGAGGTGGGTGAATCGATTTTAACAAAGTGGAATTTCAGGAAAACTTCGGTTCTGCATGAAGCCGAAGTTTATGGTACTTTGCGAGAACGAAGTGAATTGTTTTGGGGAAAATGGCCGCGAGCACATGATGTGACATGGGGCAGAGAACTCTGGGAGGAAGAAAGGAACACCCTCAATGACATGTGCAGACATGAAGAAAATCAGCGACCGGCGGGATTCTGTGATGTCACAGCCCTAGAAATACGGATGCCATCTTAAATTCTCACACTTCTCACTGTGTGTCCTGTCATAAGCATATTGCTGCTGCTGTTGCTCCTGCACTATATTGAACTCATAAAACAAACTAATTTTATCAGCGACAGGGGGGAAAGACCATCACAAGTATGTGTTATTTACACAACTGGTTACTCAACCAGCATTATCATTTTGTTTTAGTTTGTGGGGTATTCTCCCTAAAGTCCAGGGTGGGTGTACTTCTGCCCCATACACGCCTAAATTAAATCTGGTTCACTGTGAAGGGTATTATATACCCAAGGACTAATTTAGCCTCTTGATTGTGGGGTAATTTGGAGTAAAAAACATGGTGTCTCTTTTTGTTGGTCCCATATATGTCTAAATTTCATCTGGTTGTTCTGTACGGTATTTCATACCCAAGGCTTAATTTAACCTCTTGATTGTGGGGTAATTTGGAGTAAAATACAGGGTGTGTGATTTCTTACCCCATATATGCCTGAATTTCATCTCATTCATTCTGTAGGATATTTTATACCAAGGGTTAATTTCTCCTCTTGTTTTGTTGGGGAATTTGAGTGAAATACAGGGTGTGTGTATTTCTGCCACATACACGCCTGAAGTCTATCAACTTCAGACCGGTGGGGGTATTTTAATCTGTGGCCAACAGCTAATTTATTCACTTTTTGTGGAGAATTCTGTGTCAAATAGAGGGGTTGTGTATTTCAGCCTGTAACGGTCCCGGACGTAGAAGTGGATCCACTGGACCACCGCAAGCGATGGTGTAAGCCATGCCAGGGAGCGGAGTCTAAGTAGGTCCCCGTTTTCACCAGAGCCCGCGCAAAGCGGGATGGACTTGCAGCGGCAGGAGTCTATCAGGTCGCTACCCCTGATGTGACTTGCTTGCGAAGGCAGCCGAGGTGTTGCGTGGTACAAAATCGTAAGACAGGCTCGTAGTCAGGGACAGGCAGAAGGTCAGGACAGGCGGCTATGGTTCGTGGTCATGGACAGGCAGAAGGTCAGGGCAGGCGGCAGAGATTCATGGTCAGGAGACGGTAGCAAATGGTACGGTACACGGTAGATCAGAACTAGACAACTGGGAACGCTTTCTCAATAGGCAAGGCACTAAAGATCCGGCAGGTAGTGGGCGGAAGTGCCCAGGTAATATAGAGGCAGTGCCCGGCAATTAGCCAATTACCGGTGCACAGGCCCTTTAAATTTCACAGAGCCGGCGCGCGCGCACCCGAAAGCACGGGGGCGCGCGCGCGGGGCCGCAGGAGGCACTCGTACCGAAAGCGGGGGCAGAGGCAGAGCCACGATGGCGCCCGCAGCCCGAATTGCGGGCTGCGACGCCGTTCGCAACACAGCCCTACATACATCTCAAATCCAGCCACTCCAATCTCTTGGGATATTGCTATCTGTGGCAAACAGTAAATTTTTTCAATTATTGTGGGGATTTTGTTAAATGCTGATACATGTAAAGCCCCCCCCAAAAGAGTGAAGATTGTGTCATCAGTAATTTTGCATTGACATCAATAATCATTTTGCCATTCCTTTGATCCTTCAGTGTCCGCTTTCAATTGGTCAATAATCCATCATGCTAAAGCCAAAAATAAACAGGAGTTGATCCCAAAAAAGTAAATGGAATATTTGCATTGTTCTGTGTTTTCTTTTCCTCTCCTGCTTTTGGCTACCTAATCATCTGACAATCTGATAAAAAACAAAGGACCATGTCATACTAGCCTTACGGCTTCTCCGAAAACACAACCGATTGTGTTTGTCCTTTTCAGTCCTTGTGACAGATTAAGAGAATTGCAGTAAACCGGATAAAAAAAGGGACCGGGCGCTCGTCACTTTGGAGTAAATCCACGTGGATACCACCATGGGATGAAAATAAAAACACTTTAATTCCAAATAAAACAATTTAAAAAGGTTTGGCCCTTAATGATTTAAGTAACTGTGCATTTTGCCCCAGTTACTTAAAGCATTAAGGCCACCTTTTTTTTTGTTTTATTTGGAATTTAAAATGTTTTTATTTTCAAACCCATGCACAGTTACTTAAAGCTTTAAGGCCACCTTCTTGTTGTTTTATTTGGAATAAAGTGTTTTTATTTTCATCCCATGGTGGTATCCACGTGGATTTACTCCAAAGTGACGAGCGCCCGATCCCTATTTTATCCGGTTTACTGCAATGCCATTCTGATGTCCTTCCAGCATTAGAGACCAGGACGACGAGGCTGCTGTCCCCGAGACTTTTGACGATAAAGCCAAACAGGTTTTTATGAGTGTTGTGCCTCTATACTAGATCGCACAACACCATCAGGTGAGCGCCTTAATTATTTGATTTTTACTATACATCAGACATACTTTCACATCTCCTTTTTTCTTTTTATTCTAGATTAAGAGAATGGGAAAACTAAACATAGTGGCAACATCATAGAGTGGTGGAGGGTGGAAACAGCATTAGAAAACCACAGGGTGGTTGACTGAGAGAGGGGTTAGTTGGTAGCAGCATGAGTAGGCCACAGAGTGGCAACTGACAGATTTGTTTAAGGTGGGCAAACAGGCCCTGATTAGGCCACCAGACTGGGAAAGTACACAGTGTGGAGTGGCGGCAGCAACAGCAGCAGCAGCATCAGGCGCAGAGGGGCACAATGTCATAATTTTTAGGGGGGCGGCAGCTAGGTGACATAATGAGGAGGTGGCAGTAACAGCAACATCAAACCAGAGGGGTGACATGGGGAGAAAAGCCTGGAAAATGACAACACAGCATGAGGCTAAAATAATAAGGCCCCATGAAAAAGTGGGGGGGTGGGTGGGCAATACCCGTCCCCCGGTAAAGATGGGGGGTGGTTTTAAGAGCAGCTGTCAGCAGCTTGGGGCCACAGGCCCAGGGCAACATCAGAATAGTAGGGGTGATTTCAGGGAGCCCCAAAAAAAACAGGGGTTTAGGGGCCCGGGTCCGGGGGGCTTTCTGCAGGTTGGGAACCCAAATCCCAAAGGAAGGTGAAAAAAAACTGCTCTTTTTAACAACTCCCGACTCAGTTCTGCTGATTGGGGGCGGTTTCCGTTCCTTAACCTCCCAAACCCGTCACAGCAGCCCCCCTGGCATGGTATATAGCGCTGATGAAACCCCCCGGCAGACCGGGTAGAGGAAAGGGCAATGAGGGATGTCTCTATAAATTTAAAATTTTATTTTGGGGGGGGCCTCCATCTTGGCCAAAGGGGAAAAAAATTTTTTCCCCATTTTGGGATCATAAAAGAGTCCAAGAGGGTGGAACCCCCGAAGTCATCCCCTCTGCCCCGGGGGGACAAATCACTGTCCCAAACCACAAATCAGCATGCAGCGAGCCATCCCGCCCTAAATTTTCTTGAGGGACTTCCCCCCTCCCTCCCACGTATACTGCCACGGTGTTCCTTGGGGGCATCTGGGCCCCGTCCTTTCCAAAACCCCCGGCTGCTCCCCCCCCGCACCTGAATAAAAAAAAAAAACCAAAATCCCTTTCAAACCCGACACTGGGTTGTGCTCCAGTGTCTTCCTCCTCCCAAATTTGCCCCCACTGGACTCATGTGGCCCTGAGGGTGTAGTTTGCCATTTTCCCAGCCCCGACCAACAGATTTTTTTAAAACATCGTTTTCCCAAAACAGAAGCAGTGGAATGACGTAAATTTATCCCCTAGCCCCGGCGAAATGATAAATAACGGACCTCTGTGCAAACGGAGTGTCCCACATGGGGGTTCCACTGGCTGAAAATAAAAATTTCACAAAGGATATCTGTCCCCTTGGATCATCAAGAAAAAATTTAAAGGCCTTTCTCGTTCATCAATTTTTTCCCCGTTTTTTCCCCCTTTCATCGAATTTTTCCCTGTTTTGGGCCCTTTCAACTATTTCCCCCTGTTTTGCCCTGTTCATCTATTTTTTTTCCCCCCTTTTGCCCCCGTCCAAAGTTTTTTTCTCGTTTTTCTCTCTTCATACTTCTCTGGGTTTTTTAATTTCAAAGAGGGGTGCTTGGTGTATAAGGAATGCCCAAAAGGGGTTTCCCAAAATTTCCTGGCCATTTTTCCTGAACGGGCAAATCCACCCCTTTAAAGGGAGGGGCGGGAGTATCATCAAATTGGACTGGGGCACGGCACCCCTTTTGCAAATTAGGGATGGCTAGACCATATGCGTCTCCTTGGTTCGACTGCTGGCACCATGAATTTTCGAGGAGCAGGAGCATCTGCACCGGGAAATATGTGAAAGACAGGGATTGTCCCTGGCAAGGGGGGTTGGGGCCTTGGGGCTGGGCCCAAATGGGAGGCGTGCCACCCGGGTGATCTGCGGTTTCTGCGACAGAAGGACCACCACATCGAGACACTTTTCCCCCCAGGCCCACCCTTGATGCTGCTTTTTGATGCAGGGGCCCCGTTTTTAAACCCAAATTAAGTCCCTTGGGTTAAAGCCCAATTTTTTTTTTTTTGCCCTACAGATTCAAAATATAAAACAAAGTTTTTCCTCCCCAGTTTTCTTTGTCCAAAAAAAAAAAAAAAAGAAAAAAAAAAGCCACACCGCCGAGAAAGGGGATTTTACCACCAAAACCCCCCGCACGACTGACTGTTACCCCCCCCACCCCCCCCCGGGTGAGCCCCTGTGCTGCTACATCCGGACCCCGCAAAAGGGTTTTGGGCCAAAAATTTTTGGCCATTTGGCTCCCCCACCCCCAGCACTGGGGGGCCACCCCTGCCTTGACCCCCTGCCCCCCCCTACCAACCCCAGCCGGCTACCCCACTCCCTGACGTGCAAAAAAAAGCTGCCGTTCCTTCCTCGATGATGACGAAGAAGCCCCTTTCTTCCCAAAGGGGTTTGGGGCAAAGGGTATTTAAAGGGCCTCGCCCCAGGCAGAAAAGTGGTCAAAAAGCAGGGAGAAAAAGGGCTTGTTTTTCCCTTTGGAGTGCACTTTATGCCCCTTTAATTAAATTTGGGCAAAAAAAAAATACCTTGTCCCCCCGCCTTTGGGTTTCTTCACCCGGGTCCCCTTTTAAACGGGTTTACCCATTACTGTTTGCCTGTAACCACTGTCCCCCATCAATTGGGGTCGCTGTACAAGGCCCTGCAAAAAAACCCGCAAAAAAAAAAAACCCAAAAAACCCCTGCCCCCCTCCTTTTTCACTACTTGCCCGCTTCGCCAAAAGGCAGCGGAATGTCTTCCACACCTCTTAGCTGCCCACTTTCCCCCAAATAGTTTATCCCCTTAAATGTAAGAAGCGGGGGAAAAAGCCCCAAAGGACCTTTTTTTCCCCCTTGAACCAAATTGGGACAGAGGCCGGTTTGAGGAATGGAGCCCCCCCGACCGGGGTCCCAGGCAATGCCAAAATAAAGGGTTTTTTCCCTTTCGGGTGCACCGAAAATTTTTTTGCCCCTGTTTTTTCCGATGTCATCTGGAGAAAAAAGGAGACCTAGTGTGTGGTCAACACACGGCTGCTAGATGACACAGGAAGCTCTGGCCTTGCGGGGTGACCCCTGCTGTGACGTCTCCTTAGTGTGCTGCGACCTGTGCCTGCTCCAGGAACCTACTATTGCGTTCTTTGTTACCCCATGTGATCAGGCACACTCACAACCCATACAGTTTTAAGTGCGCTCTGAAAACTCATCTTCTTAGACAACATTACCAAGATCCCTAATTGTTAACCCCCCAAATTCTATAACACATTTGTCACTTTGGAACCCACAGGCACTTATCTGTATATAGATGTATGGTTGGGATGGCAGGTTCATCCACTTTTTCATGTATACTACCCCATATTTATGTAACATGGTTGGACCATTGTAAACCAAGCACTTGTCACCCATTTCACCCATACACCCTAATAGATTGTAAGCTCTTGCGAGCAGGACTCTCACATCTCGTGTCTGATTTGTACGTAGCTTTTTTTCTAATATAATGTCTGGTTTGTCTGTGATTATAACCTCTATATTGTAAAGTTCTGTGAAATATGTTGGCGCTATATAAATTAAGATTATTATTATTATGGTAGGACCTTGGCCCTCAGCTTGGTTCTTTCCAGCTGGCGCTGACAATACCTTGTCAGGCTGTGTTCCCACTTCAGTTATTTGGTCAGTTTTGCCCCTGTAACTGCCCAGAGAAGTGTGAAGCGATTCTAGTACCGGCTCCTATCATCTGCATGTCATACTAAAACACAGCAATGTATGAAGCCCAAACCACACTCCCTATGCATATTTGAGCATTGCACAATGTTCTACAACACCCAACAGGCTCTCTGCAGCCAGGAAATCGCTTTTTTTAACGCAATTCGTCGCAAATAAATTCGGGTTGAAAAGAAACTCGGCAAACTCGGCGAATCGAATTTTTGAGAAATTCCCCTATCTCTAACACTAACCACCTACAAACTTCATATAACTCATAACAATAATAAACATGAGTATAAAACAAAAATACGTACAGATCATATGTGTAAGGTAAGGTAGGATTGTATATATTGTACTTTTCTAGTTACTTTGCATATACCTATTATGATTTATTTATGATTATTCTCTTCCTACCTCACCTGACATGTATTTCCTTCCATTGTTGTAGTTTTAGCACCTTTATTTATCTATGTATTCTCTTTTCTGAATTTAATAAAACATATTTTTTCATTTTTTTTATGTATTCACATTTATTTTTGTTGTGGACTACATGTAGTTTGTAGATGATTATTTAGCTTTTCAGAGTCTTTTGTAGTGCAATTACCTCCCAAGAACTTCACTTATTGGTATAAAAGGGAATCTGTTACCAATTTTTTTTTTACTCATTAAACCAAGACCCTGATACATATTCTTTTCTTCTTAGCCATTTTTATTTTCTGATTGTAGATTTCTTAATTCAGGGCCCCTCAAAAATGATTAGGGGGGGACCCCAAAAGAAAAAATTGCCCAATTTTTTTTGGGGGAAAAAGGCTCTAAAAAGCAGGCAATTTTTAAAAAGACGAGCCCCCCTTCAATCGTATGTCATCGAATAAAAAAGGGAAGGATCCACTGGGGTTCACCAAAGGGGGGAAAGGAAAAGATGAGATTCCCTGGCCCCGGGGTTTTTTGGGGGGGAGTTTCCCCAAGGGGTCCCCCGGGCTTCATGGAGCCCATCGCAAAGCCAGAGGGACTTTGCTGCAGGGAAAGTTCAGGTTGCTACCCTTGATGTGACTACCCACGGTGACAGCCGAGGGGGCAGGACCCGGAACAAACCAAAAAACCCCGGGGGGGATGGAGGCCCGATTTCATAGCTGTAGGAAAAACTTTTAAATCCCGGGGGTAGAAAAACAGGTACAGCGCAGGAACCGCAGGGGGGTAAATATTATCGCCAATTTTAAAAAGGGAAACTGGAAACATGCAGCAACAGGAACAGCAGGAGTAAACATATGTATTGACAGGATTACAGCAGGAAACTGGAAAGGTACACAACAGGGAACAGCTGGAAAAAAAAACACAGGGGCAAAGGAAAATCCAAAAAACACAGGCCCGGTTGGCAGGAGCTCGATGGACAGGGACAAAAATGACTATCGGGATTTCAGGGGTTTTTTAAACACTGAATAGCGCAAACCCCAAAAAATCAGGACTCTGGGTGAACAATACACAAATGCCCAAAAGAAAAAATAAAATGGAGGGAAGGACAGGAAAATTTTCTCTTTAGCCCGGGGTCACAAGGGCAAAAGGCAGGCAATTGGAAAACTGACCCTTTAAAAAAGGGCAAAAAAGCCTTTTTTTTCTGCCTAGGAGGGGGACCGTGCGTGTCCCGGACCCCAGGAAGCAAGGGTTGGGTTTGGGGAAATATTTAAATACAACGCGGGAGAGGGAAAAGAAAAACCCGGGTGGGCAAGTAAAAGGGAATGGGGGGAAAAGGGCCCCCCAAGACCCTTTCACAAGGCCACAGTGGAGAAAATGGGGAAGACAAAGGGGCCACGAGTGAACCGTGATAATTGGTTTTTCCAACCAATTTCCATGTGTATTGGGGTTTGGGGGGAAGTGTTCCCGGGGACCTTTTTTCAGGCCTGGCCCCCTTTCATTTACTTTTGCTGGGGATTTTCTCCCTTTTTTGGGGGTTGGGGAAAAAAGAAAAAAAAAAGATCAGGGATTAAAATGTGGCCTCAAGTATTCTTAAATTATGTGAATACTACTACCATAACTTTAACCCCTTAACAACATTGAACATATAAGTTCCCTGGGCCCAACCCCGGCCAATTTTGGGTCCCGACCCCCCCCACTGCTGCTACCCGCTGGGCACCCCCGCCAAAACAACCGAAAATTGCGGGCCCCTGCTTTCCTGAAAAGCGCAAAAGCGGGGCCCCCCTTCTCCTTTAAAGATGAAATGAAGCCCTTTCTTCACCCGGGGTACCAAGTGGGATCGGCTTCCTCTTTATTGATTGGTTTTTTGCCGCCAACTGTTGTTCTCCTTTAATGGGGCTCGGGGTACAGGGGCCTAACCGCCACAAAAATTTTCCTCCCCTTCCCCCTTCCAAATACACTTGCCGTTTTTCTGCAAAACGCAGCAGATGTCTACCCAAAACCCCTTTGCTGCCCCTTTGCTGTTCCCCTGTCCTCAAAAAGTTTCCCACTTTGTATTTTAGTGGGTAGGGTCCCCAGCACAGCCAAATAGTTTTTCTGGGGTGAAAAGAGCAGGGCAGAGGTTTGGGGGGGGACAGGTGAGGGCCCCTGACCTCCTTTCCCGGGGCCAAAAATTTTTTAAAGGGGTTTTGTCTGAGGAAAAACCCCCCAAAATTTTGGCTTCGGGTTTTCAGATGTCATCTGGGAGGAAAGTTTCAAAGCCAAATCAACCCCTTCAAGAAACCTTGGCTTGGTGGTCAACAATGGGCCCCTAATGACAAAAACCCTTTGGGTCGTCACCAAGTGACCCCTGCTGTAAAAATCCCCTTAAATATGCCCCCTGATCGTGCCTGCTAAAGGAAAAATTTGTTTCCCCGCCCCCCCTATGAGAAGGGCCGCCACCTCCTGTCTTTACCTAAAAAATTACAATAAAAAAAACTCTGTTTAATGTAATGTGGGGTTAAAAGACAAAAACAAAGCGTATTTCAAAAAGTTTTTTTAGGCCCAAAAAACTTCACAAATTTACTGTTTTTTCCCCAGAGAACAATATTCCCAAAAAATTAAACCACTGTAATGAAAAACGAGGTATAAACAAAAACACCCAAACTGATATCCAAAATTTTTTTTTTACAAAAATAAGTTTTGGCTGCCAACACTCTCTCCCCTCTTTCCCAGGGGTGGGGGGGAAGGGGTTTTTCACATATCAGTTTTTTTTAACGAACAGATTCCCGTCATAATCTGTGGAACCATCTGATGCGGTTTAAAAAAGGGATTCCCTCTTTTAATGCAAAGTGGGGTCTTTTGGGCCCCTGTCGGGGTTTTCTCTACTGGCGCTGATATTTCCCTTCAGGCTGTTCCCCCTTCAAAAATGCTCAGTTTAATAAGGGTGAATTCAAAAGCGTCCCTGGGCCATCTGCTGGCAAAATTTTAAAACACAGCAAATTTTTTCAATAGCAAACCAAAATTTTCCCTTTTTATATTTGAGCTTTGGGACAATTTTCTACAACACCCTACAGGCTTTGGCAGCCAAGGGAAAAAGCTTTTTTTTTTAAAAAGATTTTTGATGCAAAAAAAATTTAAAGAAAACCAAATTTTTTTTAAATTTGCTCATTCTAAATTTTTTTTTAAAAATTCTATTTTTTTTTTTTTTTTTTCTGGTATAAAAATTTGGGAAAATTTAAAAGGGGGCATTTTTGCCCCTTAAGGGCGGTCTAGTTCCATTAGACTACCCCCGGTCCCGCAAAAACCCCAATTTTAAATTGGTCCCGGCTGTTTAAGCAAATTATTTCACCCTGTTCAATTGTGTCTTTAAAATTTTGAATGGGTGCGACACTCCCCCAAAAACTTTCCCCGACCGCCTCCAAAAATTTTTTGCGCAATTTTTAAGTGTCGGAACCAAAACAGGGCACCAAAACCCGTTCGGGTTTGAAAGCGCCCTACAATTTACAAAAAAGGCAGGGGGGTTTATTTTTTGGGGCCCGAGGCGTAAATTTTAGAAGCCCGGGTCCCCAGCAAACTTTTTTGGAAAGCCCCCCCCCCCCCAACCATAATTCTTCCGTAATTTATGTCATTGGGGTTTTCTTGATTATAAAAACCCTAAAATTTCCCCAACATTTCTAATTTCCCCTCCTGCTGTTTCCAAAAAAATTCAACTTTTACCAAGACCGGGTTTTCCAATAATTCTGTACATAAAGGGCCAAAAAATTACCAAACCACATAGTGGTGAATACTATCCCCCCCTTTTTCTATTACTAAATAAAGAATTAGTATACAAAGGGCCAAAATTACCGCCCCCTATTGTGGGCCCCCTTTTAGTTTTAACCCCTTCCCGACATGGGACATATGCATAGTTCCTAGCGGGAAGTCACTTCCCGCAAATGGATGTATGCATACGTCCTGGCGATCATGCGGGCTTGCGGGCGAGCCCCGCACGATCACGACATGGGACCAGCGGTATATTACCGCTGGCCTCATGCCGCATCACCCATGGCTGGAATGAGCTTCGGCCACGGGGGTTTAACCCCTTAACTCTGACGATCAATTAAGATCGTCTGAGCTAAGTCGCAGGCAGGAGGAGGGAGCCCCTCCTGCTTGCTTCAGTCGCGCTGCTGCACGAGGGTGCAGCAGCGATCGCTCACCAGCCGGCTCCGGGAACTGATGTCATTGTGTGCATCGTGACTGACAGTTGTTATGGCAACCAGTACACAGCAGCAATACTATGTACTGGCCTGCCTTCTAACAGCCTTCTACATCCCCTATGGGGAAAAGAAATAAAAAGTGTAGAAAAGTAAAAAAAAGTAAAAAAAAAAGTGAAAAAAAGTAAAACACAAACACAAAAAATAAAATAATAACACGTACACCGCCCCTTTCCCCTTTACATAGTCAAACGCCCCAAAAAGATCAAAAATAAATAAAGTACCCATATGTGGTATCGCCGCATGTATAACGACCTGTCCTATAAATATGTCATATTAATTAACCCGTATGGTGAACGCTGTTAAAAAAAAATAAAAAAAATCAAAGAATTGCAATTTTTGTTTATCCCCAGCACATAAAATGGAATAAAAAGCGATCAAAAACTAATATAAACGCCAAATTTGTATCAATTAAAACGTCAGTTCATCCCACAAAAAAAGTCCTTACACGTCTCTGTATATGGAAAAATAAAAAAGCTATGGGTCTCAGAAGACAGCGATGCATAAAAATTGTTTTACAAAATAAAAACATTTTTTTTTTTAAGTGCTTCAACATAAAGAATCTATATAATTTGGGTATTACCATAATCGTATCGTTCCACAGAGTGAAGCTAACTTGTCTTGGATACTGCACAGGGAGCGCTGTTAAAAATAAAAAAAACACTCCTAGGATTGCAGTATTTTTGTCATCCTGCCTTCCAAAAAACAGATGAAAAAACTGATCAAAAAGTCCTGTCCCCAAAAAAAGATACCAAAAAAAGTCAACTCATCCCACAAAAAACAAGTCCCTGCACAGCTCCGTACACAAAAAATAAAAAAGTTTTTCTTTTTTTAATAAAAGTGTTTTTATTGTGTAAAAGCAGTAAAACATGAAAAAAATATACAAATTTGGTATCACTGTAATCGTATTGACCTGCTGAGTAAAGCTAGGATGTCATTTATACTGCACAGTAACCGCTGTAAAAAATAAAAATAAAAAACACTACCAGGAATGCTGTATTTTGTTCAAAATGCCTTGCAAAAACCTTAATAAAAAGTGATCAAAGCGTCATATGCACCCCACAATGGTACTAATAAATAATGTCAACTTCCATAAAAAACAAGCCCATAATCAGCTCCGTATACAGAAAAATAATAAAGCTATGGTTGTCAGAATAGGACAACATAAAAACACACTTTTTTATAGACCTATTTCTATTGTGTTAAAGTAATAAAAAAAAAAACTATATAAAGTTTATATCATTGTAATTGTACCAACCCCCATAGTAAAGTTATCCTTTTATTTATCCTGAACGGCGAACATTGTAAGAATGAAGCCAAAAAAACCAATGGCAGAACTGCATTGTTTCCCCTCATTTTTATAGCCCAATACTGAAAAAAAAACTATGGAACACCTGTGCGCCCAAAATGCACAGTAAAACCCCTAGATAAAGATCCCGAGGGGTGTTTAATCCAAAAAGGCGACTTCGGGAAGGTTTCACCTGTCCTGCTACTTTGGCGGCGTAGCAAATGCGCCATCGCCCCACCAAAATCTGCATTCCAAAAGCCAAATAGCGCTCCCTCCCTTGTACCACCTGCCATGCGCCCAAACAGCATCTTACACCCACATGTATGGTATTGCCAAACTTGAAGGAAGTTGCGTGACAAAATGAATGCTTTTTTCCAGGAGTCCTTGTAAAAATTAAACATTTTCAGCTAAAATTGCAGATTGTTGGAAAATTATTTTTTTTTCATTTTCACAGCCTAACTCTAAAATATGTTGTGACACACCTGTGGGGTCGATATACTCCCTACACACCTGGATATATTCCTTAAGGGGTGTAGTTCATTTTCAGCTAAAATTGCAGTTTGTTGGAAAAAATAAAATTTTTAATTTTCAGAGCTTAACAATAAAAAAAAATTCTGAAACACCTGTGGGGTCGATATACTCACTACACCCCTGTATATATTTCTTTAGGGGTGTAGTTTCCCAAATTGTTTTTAGGGGTGTTTATTAAGGTTTAGCACCTTAGGGCACCTGCAAAACCCGAAATGGCGCCCAGAAAAAAATCGTAATGAAAATGAGACCCCAGAATCCGGTAGGTGCTCCTCCTACTCTGGGGCTTGTGGCTGAGCCAAATTGCGCACTAGGCCAACATATGGGATATATCTGAAAACAGCACAACCTGGGGAATCAAAATTAAGTTGCATTTCCCTGATCACACCTACTGTGTTCTTGTGAATAATGGATAAAAATTGAAAATCTGCAAAAAAAGTGAAACTTTGCTTTAATTCCTGTGAAACACCTAATGGGTTGATAAACTTCCTAAATGCTATTTTGAATACTTTAAGGGGTGTAGTTTCTTAGATGAAGTCATTTATTGGGGTATGTAACATACAGGCCAATAAAAATCACGTTAGAACTGGACTGATCCCTAAAAAAATGTATATTGCAAATTTTCTTGAAAATTTGAAAATCACTACTAAATATCTAAATCCCCTAATGACGTAAATAAAAAAAGACATTTAAAAAAATGATGCTAACCTACAGTAGACATATGGTTGATGCTTATAAGCTATTTTGAGTGGAATAACTATCTGTCTTACACACAGAAATTTTTGAAGTTTGAAAATGGTAAATGTTAAAAATGTTTCACGATTCTTTGATATTTTTCACAAATAAACAAGGACCTTTTGGACCAACATTTCTTACTATCTTAAAGCACAATGTGTCATGAGAAAACAATCTCTGAATCACATGGATAGGTTAAAGTGTCAAAAAGTTATTCTCACGTACAGTGACACATGCCAGATTTAAAAAATGGGGCCCTGTCAGAGAGGCCAAAACTGGCTCCGGCGTTAAGGGGTTAAATAGCAGTGTGCACAGGCTATGCAGACTGTATATTACCTCCATATAGTGACCATATAGTGGTAGATACAAGTGCACACAGGCTTTGCAGACTGTATATTTTATGCTGCCCTAGACACCAGAGACTGAATATGCCCAACTTTCGCCAATTAAGTTATTCCCAGATGCCCCTAATCACACCATAATGGGGACATTCGTTGGGGGGACATGTTTAGATTTTAAATAGTATGGTTGTCTGTGCAATGCAATAATGAAAATAATGAAAAGGAGTTCAACTGTAGTGAACTCCTTATTTATAAATTTACTACATTTCATTTAGTTCCTGTTAGAATTAAAGACATTTTGGGGAACTAATCCACCAATTTCCCGAACAGAAAACAATTCTGTTATTAACTGAGTTTAACTATTGGACAAAAAAGCTAAATTTTAGGGATTTGTTATTTTGGTTAAGTGGGAAATATGTATATTTAGTTACCTTGGGGTAATATGTACAGTTTTCTATATACATGCACACACACTTACTATATGCACATGCACACTGGCTATGTACCGTATATGCATATACACAACCTATAGTTACGTATAAATGCACTAACATGTATGCACATTTACTACATACAGCAATGCACACACACTGTATACATTACAGATATACATTTTCATCTGCCATATTACACACGCACACAAAAGTTCACTTATACCTTATACAGTGGGGGAAAAAAAGTATTTAGTCAGCCATCAATTGTGCAAGAACTCCCACTTAAAAAGATGAAAGAGGCCTGTAACTGACATCATAGGTAGACCTCAACTATAAGAGATAAAATGAGTAAACAAATCCAGAAAATTACTGTCACGGCGCATGTTTCTGCCATGGAGAAATAAGGCGCTGTAGGGGTTAATCTCTCTATCCAGTCGACACACCCAGGGAGAAGCATGGCTGAGGAGCATAGGATTGACAGCTCGGCTTCTAATCAGGTCAGAGGGTGTGTCGCACTGGCCAATAGGAGGGGCCGGAGGCTGTTACAATCAACTGCTGGGGCGGTGTCCAGGTGCCTCATTTAAACCTGCTCAGTTGTGTCTGCCTTTACTGTGAAAGGTTCCCCTTTGCATTTCCCCATTTTTTCTGTGTTGCTTGTGACTCCTGTTTTCTGGACCCTGGCTTGCTCCTCGACTACGTTTCTGTCTGCTGATTCTGTACCGCGTTACCTTCTGGTTTTGACCCTTGGCTTGTTTCCCGCTATTCTCCTCGTTTCCGATTTGTGGCTTTGGCGTACCCGCTCCGTTATCGACCCGGACTGCTGACTTTGCGATTCCCTGACGGCCCTGCACATAGTAGAGTAGGGACTTTCGTCCAGTTGGGGTCTGCCATCTAGGGCAGCACGCCAAGTAGACAGGGACAGTGGGCTGGGTGGCAGTCAGGGCCCACTGCATCTCCTCTGACGTGACATTTTCACAGGCCATACATTACTACTCTCCACGCACCATGAACCCCATGACTGCACTGGGAGAGCAGATGCAGGGACTTACCCAGGTTGTCCATGATCTGGCACTGAGGGTACAGAAGCAGGAGACCCCCCAGGGTGGGAGTCCTCCGGCATCGCTTCCCACTTTTGTGGAACCCCCTATTCGGGTGACAGGAAGGCCTTTCTTTCCTTTAAGGAAGGATGTCGCTTGTATTTTCGACTCCGCCCACGTACCTCAGGTAATGAGGAACAGAAGGAGGGAATTGTCATGTCCCTTCTCCAAAGGGGGCCCTCCCTACTCACTAATTCGCCTGAATTATCTTCAGTAGATAGATTCTTTGACTCCTTGGGGCTTCTCTTTGATGATCCTGATAGGGAGGCGGTGGCTGTCTCAGCTCACCACCTTAAGGCAGGGTAAGAGAACTGTAGAGGAATATGCCTCAGAATTTCGCCGCTGGTGTGTTCCGTCGGGGTGGAACGACCCAGCCCTCAGGTGCCAGTTTCGGGTAGGACTGGCTGACCATGTTAAGGATCTGTTGGTGGCTTACCTGACTCCGGGCACTCTAGATCACGCTATCGCTTTGGCAGTTCGGCTTGACAGACGGTTCAGGGAGAGACGTCGGGAACAGACCCTTTCCCCGTTGCTACCACCCCAGAACCCGCTAGTGCGGCGGTCCCTCCTGAGGAGCCTATGCAGCTAGGGGCCTCTTCTGCGGGTGCCATCGGTGATTGCAGGACCTCAGATCACATCCAGGGGCAGTGCTTCCACTCCGGCGGAGAGGCCGTCGCATCCGTGAGTGTCATAAAAAAGAAGCCCTGACCGGAAAACTCCGGTGCCTAAGTGGCTCATGGGAAAGTCACCTAGGCGAACAGGTATTTCCTATTGTGTCTAAAAAGTTGTTGCTTCCGGTGAAAATTTCGTTTGGTTACAGGGGTATTTCTGGGAGTGCTTTTGTGGATTCAGGATCTGCTTCCAATTTCGTGGATGCTTCATTCGCTAAGCATCTGGGCCTTCCCTTGAGGCCTTTATCGGGTCCCCTGAAGGTTGTGGCCATTGATTCTACCCCGCTGGTTAAGGGCAATATTCAGTATTGCACCCCGGAACTTGATATGCTAGTTGGGTCTATACATAAGGAGAAATGTATATTGTTTATTATGGAGGGCTTACCTGCTGATGTCGTTTTGGGGGTTTCCCTTTGGGTTCAGAAAACACAATCCTATGATTGATTTGGGGGTCTGGAGAATTTAATTAGGTGGGAAAAACAGTGTTTTGACAAATGTCTCCCTATTTGTTCTGGGTAATGTTTGGGAAAAAGAGCAGATTCCCGCCTTTATTCGTGATTTTGCTGAGGTGTTTTCTAAGACCCAGTTTGAGAGGTTACCCCCGCATAGATCCTATGACTGTGCTATCGAACTGTTGCCGGGGGTGAAATTTCCTAAAGGCAGGATATATAATCTGTCGGGTCCAGAGAGAACCGCTATGAAGCAATACATTGCAGAGAGTTTACAGAAGGGTCACATCCGGCCCTCGGTCTCTCCCCTGGTGGGAGGGTTTTCTTTTTAAAAAAAAAAGATGGGAAGTCTCCGCCCATGCATTGATTATCGGGAACTCAATAAAATAACCGTAAAGAACCAATATCCCTTACCTGTAATCCCTGATCTGTTTAATCAAATCCAGGGGGCCAAATGGTTCTCCAAGTTAGACCTAAGGGGGGCTTATAACCTTATTCATATCAAAAAAGGGGATGAGTGGAAGACCGCATTTAATTTCCCCGGGGCCATTTTGAATATCTTGTTATGCCTTTTGGGTTATGTAACCCCCGGGTTTCCCCGAACGGTAAACGCGTTTTCCAGAACTCTTGGTCTTTTATGGTGTTTACTGGATGACTTTTTAATTTATTCAGAGGGTTGCACACGTAAAAAAGAGCGGAAGGTTAAAAATTTCAAAAGGGTTAATAGTTTTTTGTTAAACCGAGAAAGGGTTTTTTTTGGGGTTCAAAGGTCCCGTTCCGGGGTATGTTCTGACCCCAAACTCTTTTTCGATGGATCCCGGAAGGGTTCAGGCGTTTCTCGATTGGGTTTGCCCTTCCTCCTCAAACCCTTACAGCTTTTCTGGGCTTTGCTTTTTTTAATCAAAATTTCATTCAAAATGTTTCGCCCTCGGCCCCCACGATTTGATTTTAAAAAAAAGGGGGAAATACAGTAACGGCAACCGGGGCCCTTAGGGGTTTTTGAAAGGCTAAACATGTTTGTCGCACTCCAGTGTTATTTCAAGCTGACCATACCAAACCCTTTGTTTTGAGAATGTTCTGAAGTTGGAGGGGGGGGCAGCCCTACCCCGGGTGTCAGCTGCTTTGAAAATCTCGGCCCATGTCCCTTCTTTTCCCCAAAATTTCTCCTTGCTAAAGGGGAACTATATGGGGGAACCGAGAATTGTTGGCTATAAAGGGGGGCCTTCAGGAATGGCGCACTTCCCGAGGTGCCCAACCCCAAGTCACAGTCCAAAATTTATCTAAAAACCTTTTACCTTTTAAAGAATGAAAAAAATTTTGACCCTCGCGGGCACTTTGGGGCATGGTTCTTTACTCGCTTAAATTTGTCGTCACCTACAACCGGGATCTAAAAATGTTAAAGGGACGCGTTATCTAGAATTTTTTTTGTCCCACCCTCACCCGGGAAGATCCGTACCCATTTTACCCAAGGAAAGATTGTCTCAGCCATGTCTCCCGTTTTAGCCACTAAGTTAAGACACCCCCGACAAACCTTAATTGCCCTGCTTCTAGAGTCTTTTTCCCTTCATTTCGGCACATTTTAAAGGAATTACATTTTCTGTTTTTCGACACCCCCGGAGTATTGGCCAAAGAGGCTAATCTACGCAATTACTAGGGCTGAAATTTAAATTTGTGATGTGGGGCCAAGGGCCGTTGACATTTGTGCTCGGGCAAAGGTTTCCAAACTCCCCCCTCCTGGGGAAATTTTTCCCCTTCCCATACCCGAAATCCTGGACCCCTATTTCAATGGGTTTTATGACCGATCTGCTACCCTTTAGGGGGAGACGTCATTTGGGGGGTGTGGTCGCTTTTGAAAAATTTTTCATTTTTGGTTCCTTAAGGGTTTTTCCCTCGTCCAAAAAACTTGTGAGCTTTTCATCAAACACATTGGAAACTGCATGGGGGTTTCCCAAATATCTTTCGACGAGGAGTCCAATTTTTTTCTGGTTTCTAGATCCCTCGTAAGGCTCGGGGGGTTACCCTATCCCTTTTCCTAAACCTTCCCCCCTGAACTAAGGCAGACGGAGGGGTGAACCAAACTTACGCAAAAGCTTTTCGTTTTGTGTTGATCAGCAATAGATTGGGTTAAATATTTTCCTTTAGTGGAATTGCATTAATAATCAAGAAAAACTTCATCGGTGTTTTCCCCTTTTTCTGCAATTTTTGTTTCACCCAAGACATCACTTTTTCCCGTGCCATCTGTTCCCAGTGGGGGGGGACTATCGCTAAAATCTGTGCACAGCTGGGGGCCCAAATTCGAAGAACTTGGTCAAAACCCGACATCCAAAAGAGAAAGGTACAAAAGGCTTTTTTCCAGTGGGTTTTTCTTGGAGTAAGGTTTGGGTTTCCCCCCCGAAATCTCCGCTAAAAGGGGGCCCTTTGGTAAACTAGTCCACGATTTGTGGGACCTTAAGTTGTGCAAGAAGTATTAAACCCCGTGCATACGCTGAAGTTACCGCCTTGCCCCGGGGTTTTAAAAGTTTTTCACGGTATTATTAAAAAGGTATATACCTTTTTTGACTTTGCCTTTAAAACCCCCCCCCCCTGTTTAAAAGGGGGGATTTTGGGAAACGAGGGGCTCACATCTGGACTCCCGGAGTGCAGAAATCTCTAAGTACCTTGTCCGGAAGGGTTTTTTGGGCCCGGGAAAAGGGCGTGGGTTCCGGCCAGATTGTCCGCCGAGTCTCGATCAGGGAATTCCACAAACCCCTCCGGCAAACCCCAAGCCAGGGAAGGGTCCAGTGGCCCCTCCTAAAAGGGGGGGTACTGTCACGGCGCACGTTTCTGCCATGGAGAAACAAGGCGCTGTAGGGGTTAATCCCTCTATCCAGTCGACACACCCAGGGAGAAGCATGGCTGAGGAGCATAGGATTGACAGCTGGGCTTCTAATCAGGTCAGAGGGTGTGTCGCACTGGCCAATAGGAGGGCCCGGAGGCCACACCAATCAGCTGCTGGGGTGGTGTCCAGGTGCCTCATTTAAAACCTGCTCAGTTGTGTCTGCCTTTGCCTGTGAAAGGTTCCCCTTTGCGTTTCCCCAGTTTTCTGTGTTGCTTGTGACTCCTGTTTTCTAGACCCCGGCTTGCTCCTCGACTACGTTTCTGTCTGCTGATTCTGTACCTCGTTACCTCCTGGTTTTGACACTTGGCTTGTTTCCCGTTATTCTCCTGGTTTCCGATTTGTGGCTTTGGCGTTCCCGCTCCGTTATCGACCCGGACTGCTGACTTTTCCTTTCCCTGACGGCCCTGCACGTAGTAGAGTAGGGACTGTCGTCCAGTTGGGGTCTGCCATCTAGGGCAGCACGCCAAGTAGGCAGCGACAGTGGGCGGGGTGGCAGTCAGGGCCCACTGCACCTCCTCTGACGTGACAATCACATTGTCTGATTTGGAAAGAATCTATTTGCAAATTGTGGTGGAAAATAAGTATTTGGTCAATAACAAAATTTCGTCTCAATACTTTGTTAAATATTCTTGTTGGTAATGACAGAGGTTAAACTTTTTCTGTAATTCTTCACAAGGTTGGCACACACTGTTGCTGGTATGATGGCCCATTCTCCATGCAGATCTCCAGAGCAGTGATGTTTTGGAGCCGTCGCTGGGCAACACGGACTTTCAACTCCCTCCAAAGGTTTTCTATGGGGTTGAGATCTGGAGACTATGCCACTCCAGGACCTTGAAATGATTCTTACAAAGCCACTCCATCATTGCCCTGGTGGTGTGCTTGGAATCATTGTCATTCTGAAAGACCCAGCCATGTTTCATATTCAATGCCCTTGCTGATAGAAAGAGGTTTGCACTCAAAATCTCATGATACATGGCCCCATTCATTCTTTCATGTACATGGATCAGTCATCCTGGTCCCTTTGCAGAGAAACAGCCCCAAAGCATGATGTTGCCACCCGCATGCTTAGTAGGTAGTACCATACAGTAGGTATGCTGTTCTTTGGATGCAATTCAGCATTCTCTCTCCTCCAAAGACGACGAGTTGTGTTTCAGATGGGCCCGGACTGGCTAAAGCAGGGGGACATGTCTGGCACTGCTGGATCTGAGTCCCTGGTGGTGTAGTGTGTTACTGATGATAGTCTTTGTTATGTTGGTCCCAGCTCTCTGCAGGTCATTCACTAGGTCCCTCCGTGTGGTTCTGGGGTTTTTGCTCACTGTTCTTGTGATCATTTTGATCCCACGGTGTGAGATTTTGCTTGGAGCCCCAGATTAAGAAAGATTATCAGTGGTCTTGTATGTCTTCCATTTTCTAATTATTGCTCCCACAGTTGATTTCTTCACACTAAGCTGCTTGTCTATTGCAGATTCAGTCATTCCACCTGGTGTAGGGCTACAATTTTGTGTCTGTTGTTCTTCGACAGCTCTTTGGTCTTCACTAGAGATGGGCGAATCGATTCTAACGAAGTGGACTTCGTTTAGAATTTCAGGAAAACTATGATTCTGCATGAAATAGAAGTGAAGGGTAATTTGCGGGAACCAAGTGTGTTTTGTATTGCTAAAATGGCCGCAAGCACATGCCGTGACATGGAGAAGAGAACTCTGGGTGGAAGAAAGGAAGACCCTAAATGACATGTGCAGACATCAAGCCAATCAGAGACTGGCGGGCTTCTGTGACGTCACAGCACTATAGGAGGTGTATTCCACGTGGTGCTATCAATGTAGACACTTCGGAGGAATGTGTTGAACTGCAAAAAGAAGCGCAGCTGGGATTCTACAGATAAAAGTATACCTAGAAAAGATCCGTAAGGCAGGTGCACACCTGGTACGGCTGTAAAAATTCCGGTACAACTCGTAAAAGTGCTTATTCGGTCTTTTTGGTATGATGGGATGCAGCGGCTCCTGCTCGCTCCCGCCTAGGATGCCACGAGGACGCCCGGGGAATGATAAGATAATAGCCTTCTAGATCCTTCTAGATCAATAAACATACTATTCTCAACTTATGTTGAGGACTTTTTAATAGACTATTCTTGCAGCGCTTCATTTTAGCCGCCCCAAATCAGCGTTTTGATCTCCGGATCTAGAAGGCTACTATCTTGTCACAGCACTATAAGTACGGACGCCATGCTTGCTCCTCACACTGCTCTCCTTGTGCCCTGACATAAGCGGCTGCTGCAGGAGCAGAAGAGATCTCACATAAAGGAAATTACTTTTAACAGCGATTTAGGGGGGTGAGGGAGGGTGTCACTGCTTTTATCAGAGACTGCTCTTCTTCCGTTATCATTTTGATTCAGTTTGTGGGGTATTGTAATTCAAGTCCAGGTTGGGTCTAATTCTGCCCCATATACATTTTAATTCCATCTGGTCATTTCTGGAGCACATTGAATATCCAAGCGTTAATTAAGCCTGTTAGTGGTTTTACACGACTAAATTTTTCCTGGTCATTTGTGGAGCACATTTTATATCCAATGGATAATTAAGCCTGTTTGTGCTTTTATATTCAGTAAAATACACGGTGTTGTTAAACGCCACATACGAGTAAATTTTTTCTGGTGATTTCTGGAGCGCATTTTATATCCAAGGGCTAATTAAGCGTGTTTGTGCTTTCATATTCAGTAAAACACAGTGTTTTTAAACGCCACATGCGAGTAAATTTTTCCTGGTGATTTCTGGAGCGCAATTTATATCCAATGGCTAATTAAGCGTGTTTGTCCTGTCATATTCAGTAAAACACAGTGTTTTTAAACGCCACATGCGAGTAAATTTTTCCTGGTGATTTCTGGAGCGCAATTTATATTCAAGGGTTAATTAAGCGTGTTTGTGCTTTCATACTTAGTAAAATGCCTAGTGGTTTTAAACGCCACATACGAGTAAATTTTTCCTGGTCATTTCTGGAGCGCAATTTATATTCAAAGGTTAATTAAGCGTATTTGTGCATTTATATTCAGTAAAATACACAGTGTTTTTAAAGGGCCACATACGAGTAAATTTTTCCTGGTCATTTCTGGAGCGCAATTTATATCCAAAGGTTAATTAAGCGTGTTTGTGCTTTTATATTCAGTAAAATGCATTGTAGTTTTAAACGCCACATACGAGTACATTTTTCCTGGTCATTTCTGGAGCGCAATTTATATCCAAAGGTTAATTAAGCGTGTTTGTGCTTTTATATTCAGTGAAATGCACTGTAGTTTTAAATGCCACATACGAGTAAATTTTTCCTAGTTATTTCTGGAGCGCAATTTATATCCAAGGGTTAATTAAGTGTGTTTGTGCTTTTATATTCAGTAAAATACACAGTGTTTTTAAACGCCACATACAAGTAAATTTTTCCTGGTGATTTCTGGTGCGCAATTTATATGCAAGGGTTAATTAAGCGTGTTTGTGCTTTTATATTCAGTAAAATGCACAGTGTTTTTAAATTACACAGACGAGTACGTTTTCCTGGTGATTTCTGGAGCGCAATTTATATTCAAAGGTTAATTAAGCGTGTTTGTGCTTTTATATTCAGTAAAATACACGGTGTTTTTAAACGCCACATACAAGTAAATTTTTCCTGGTAATTTCTGGAACGCAATTTATATCCAAGGGTTAATTAAGCATGTTTGTGCTTATATATTCAGTAAAATGCATGGTGTTTTTAAACGCCACATACGAGTACATTTTTCCTGGTGATTTCTGGAGCGCAATTTATATGCAAGGGTTAATTAAGCATGTTTGTGCTTTTATATTCAGTAAAAAACACGGTGTTTTTATATTCCACACACAAGTAAATTTTTCCTGGTCATTTCTGGAGCGCAATTTATATCCAAGGGTTTCCCAAGCCTGTTAGTTGTTTCATTTGGAGTCAAATACAGGGTGTGTATTTATCATATACAGATATCTTCATTAAACAGAGTCTGTAAATTTTTGAACAATCAGTATGTCAGACAGAGAGGTGGCAGGCTTTTCACATGCGAGTGGCAGTGGCACAAACATTCCTGGAGCAGGCACAGGTCGCAGCACAGTTAGGGAACATCGCAGCAGGGGTGACTCGGTGAGGCCAGACCTGCCGTTGTCATCTAGCGGCAGTGTGTTGACCAGCAACCCAAGGGTTCTTGATTGGTTGACTAGGTCATCCACTTTTTCCCAGATGACATCTGACAACCCCTGCCAAGCGTCGGTTGGAACGTCAGACACAACCCTTAGTTGGCATGGCCCGGGAAGAGCTCAACGGCTCTCACCTGTCCACAACCCTCCTCTGTCCCGTCGTCTGGGCTAAGCGCCACTATACAGTGAGGATGAACAATTTGAGGACAATCAGCAGCTACTTGGCAGCGAAGAAGTGGGGCCGACCTCCCCTGCTTCTTGCAGTAGGCGGCAAAGTCTGGATATGGAGAGTGGCATGGGAGGTCATGTTGTGAGGGAGCGCAATTTATATCCAAGGATTAATTAAGCATGTTTGTGTTTTTATATTCAGTAAAATACACGGTGTTTTTAAACGCCACATATGAGTACATTTTTCCTGGTGATTTCTGGAGCGCAATTTATATGTATGGGTTAATTAAGCATGTTTGTGCTTTTATATTCAGTAAAATGCATGGTGTTTTTAAACGCCACATACGAGTAAATTTTTCCTGGTCATTTCTTGAGCGCAATTTATATCCAAGGTTTAATTAATCATGTTTGTGCTTTTATATTCAGTAAAATACATGGTTTTTTTAAACGCCACATACGAGTAAATTTTTTCTGATAATTTCTGGAGCGCAATTTATATTCAAGGGTTAATTAAGCGTGTTTGTGGTTTTATATTCAGTAAAAAACACGGTGTTTTTTAAATGCCACACACAAGTAAATTTTTCCTGGTCATTTCTGGAGCGCAATTTATATCCAAGGGTTTCCCAAGCCTGTTAGTGGGTTAATTTGGAGTCAAATACAGGGTGTATATTTATCATATACAGATATCTTCATTAAACAGAGTCTGTAAATTTGTGAACAAACAGTATGTCAGACAGAGAGGTGGCAGGCTCTTCACATGCGAGTGGCAGTGGCACAAACATTCCTGGAGCAGACACAGGTTGCAGCACAGTTAGGGGACATCGCAGCAGGGGTGACTTTGTGAGGCAAGACCTGCCTGTGTCATCTAGCGGCCGTGTGTTGACCAGCAACCCAAGGGTTCTTGATTGGTTGACTAGGTCATCCACTTTCTCCCAGATGACATCTGACAACCCCAGCCAAGAACGTCAGACACAACCCTTAGTTGGCATGGCCCGGGAAGAGCTCAGCGGCTCTCACCTGTCCACAACCCTCCTCTGTCCCGTCGTCACTGTACAGCGAGGATGAACAATTTGAGGACAATCAGCAGCTACTTGGCAGTGAAGAAGTGGGGCCGACCTCCCGTGCTTCTTGCAGTAGGCGGCAAAGTCTGGATATGGAGAGTGGCATGGGAGGTCATGTTGTGAGGGGTCAGCCTCTGTATACCAAGACCGTTGAGAAGGACAGCAGTGAATATCCAACAATAATCGATGATTATGTAGCCGATCGCACTTGGACCCCGGGTGAAGCAAGGGCTTTATCATCGTCAGGAGAAGAGGGCATCAGCTTGCGAGTCAGGCAGCGGCACAGCCAGCAAGTTGGTAGTGTGGCCGTGAGTCAGCAGGGTGGCAGCAGTGCGAGGTCAGGAGCCAAACGGCCACAGGGTAGACGACCCTCTTCGCAGGTCCAAGAAAGTAGTGGCACAGGGGCTTACCGAGGCAGTGGTGGTAGTAGTCGCTCAGTGCGGAGTGTTGGCGGCAAAACCACCTACTTGGCGGTGTGGCAGTTTTTGCTAAGTCACTGGAGGAGCCGAACATGGGTATATGTATATATGTAGAATATGTAGGCAGAAAGTGAAGCGTGGCCAGGAAGTTAATGTTGGCACCACGGCCCTGCGTCAACACATGCAGCATCATCATCCGGTGGCCTGGGAGAAATGTGGCTCAGATGTGGTGGTCCATCCTGCCTCAGCAGCACCCATTGGCACGCATGCCATTTCAGACAGTCAAGGCTCCACCACCTCTGCAGAAGGGAGCTGTTTGTCTTTCCCATCATCTACCGGTCCAGATGCTCCTGCTCCTCACCACTCATGGTGCCAGCAGTTGTTCACGGAGATGATAACCAAGAGACAGCAGTATGCGTCCAACCATACTACGGTGCAGAAGCTGACCGTGCTCATGTCCAAGTTGTTGGTACTGCAGTCCCTCCCTTTCCAAGTGGTGGACTCTGCACCGTTCAGAGAACTAATGGCTTATACCGAGCCAAGGTGGAGAGTCCCAAGCCGTAATTTCTTTTCCAAAAAGGCAGTACCAGCCCTTCACAAATATGTAGAACAGAAGGTGGGTCAGTCCTCCCCAGCCACACCAACAACTTGGACAGGAGACGCCGTTTTCTCCTCAATGTTGTGAAACTGCTGCTCCTGCGCCAATGTCCGCCTACTTCTCCACCACCATCTCAGCCTCCACAAGTGCTTCTCCATCATACCACATGTGTAGGGCACAGCGGTGTCACGTAGTTCTACACCTGGCTTGCCTCGGTGAACGAAGTCAAACAGGGGAGGAACTGCTCCGCGTCATGCAGCAAGAAATCGATGTGTGGCTTTCTCCGCACCAACTGCAAATCTGAGCCATGGTGGCGGACAATGGGAGGAACATGGTGTCCGCGCTGCACCGAAGAGGGATGGTCCATGCGCACATGTTCAATCTGGTTGTGAAAAGGTTCCTGAAGTCTTCCACCGATCTTCAGAACATTCTGAAAATGGCCAGGAAATTGAGCATGCAGTTCATCCTTTCCTACAAAGCCAGGAACACCCTCCTCGAGTTGCAGCGGTAGAACGGCCTCCCCCAACACATGCTGATATGCGATGTTTCCACCCATTGGAATTCCAGCCTGCACATGTTAGACCGACTGTATGAACAGAGAAAGGCCATTAACGATTTTTTGATGATACAGGCAGACAAGAGTACTCCCCTGTGTAACTTTGATGTCAGCCAGTGGCAGCTCATGCGTGACACCTGCCGTTTGCTGAGGCCATTCGAGGAGGCAACATTATTTGTCAGTCGCCAGGACTACGGGATGAATAACGTCATTCCACTGCTTCATGTCCTGGAACAGATGCTGAAAAATCTGTCTGGGCAGGGGACTGGAGACGTGGCGACTACATCTCGTGGCCACATGAGTCCGGTGGAGACTGAAATGGAGGAGGAGGACATTTAAGCACAAGCATTGTCTGGTGAAATTAGTGGTTTTTCTATCCAGGTGACATGAGAGGAGGAGCAGGATCAGTTGTAGGAGTTAGATGGAGATGATGAATATGAGGCAGATGACCCCCAAGCACCGTGGCAGTATACAGTGGAGATGGAGGCAGGGAGTCCCTCGGAGTCACTTGTGCAGATGGTCCGCAGCATGCTTATTTGCCTTTCTAGTGACAGCCAAATAGTCAGCATCCGGCAGAGGGATGACTTCTGGCTCTCCAACCTCTTGGACCCTCGCTACCGGTCCAAAATGGGAGCCTTTTTTTCCAGCTGCTGAGAGGGAGGACAAACTCAAATACTATAGAGAAATCCTCCGTAGTCAGTTGGCTGCTGCCTATGTCTGACCGGGGGGTTCCTCCGCGCTCACATGCCACTGCCCCGGCTTCTGTGGGTAGGTGTGTGTGTGGGGGTGGGGGGGGGGATAGGAGCAGTACCAGCTCCATCAGCAGCAACCTAAGTCTGGAGTCGCTGATGAGCAGCTTCCTTCCTGATGTGTGGCCGCAACTTGCCGAGTTTGCAGTGGAGAAGTTGTCCTGCCCGGCCAGTAGTGTGGCATCAGAGTGGGTGTTCAGTGCGGTGGGGGCCATCGTTACCCCACGGAGAACCCGCTTGTCCACCGGAAATGTGGAGAAATTGACCTTTGTCAAGTTGAATTATGCGTGGATCGGCCAGGATTTCCACACACCAATGCCTTAGGCATCAGATTACATCAGCCATGACACCTAACCAAAACTTTGAGAAATGAGTCTGGATTCAAACTACTTGCCTCAGCCACTATTCTGATGCCGCCACCCGATGCCACACATCTGCTGTCAGTTGTCCATCTGCCTACCACCATCTTTACCAGGGACTGGTATTGCCACCCTCATGCTATGACCTCAAGCTGCTGCTGCTGTTGTTGCTGCTGCCGTCACCTCCACACTCTGTCATTGTACCACTCTATGGCCTACTCCTGTTTGTGCCACCTCCACACTCTGTTATTGTGCCACTCTCTAACCTCATGCTGCAGCTGCTGCCGTGACCTCCACACTCTGTCATTGTTCCACTCTGTGGCCTACTCCTCTTTGTGACACCTCCAGAATGTCATTGTGCCACTCACCTCATGCTGCTGCTGTTGCTGTTGCCATAACCTCCACACTCTGTCATTGTGCCACTCTGTGGCCTACTCATGCTGCTGCCAAGTGACCGCTGTCTCACTGGAACACCCTGTGGTTTTCTAATGCTGTTTCCACCCTCACCACTCTATGACGTTGCTACTATGTTTTGTTTTCCCCTTCTTCTCACCTGTCAGAAGGAATAGGAAGGATCAGGATTTTCTAGCCAAAAGCAGTAGTGGATACAGGACACAGAAGACATGCAAATATCCAATTTACTGGTCATCTCTGTTTTGTTTCAACTCCTGTTTATTTTTGGCTTTAGCGATACTGATGGATTATTGAAAGCGGACACTGACGGATGAAAGGAAGGGCAAAATTGTCAGAGACATCAATGCAAAATCACTGCCGACACCCTCTCCACTCATTCGGGAGGCCCCTACAAGTATCAGTGTTTAACAGAACAGATTCTTTCATATTCTGTGACGGCTTAAAGCTCTGGCCTCATGGAGTGACCCCTGCTGTGACATCCCCTTACTGTGATGAGACCTGTGCCAGCTCCAGTAACCTACTTCTGTGTTCTTTGACGCTATCGTAGGATCTTAGCCCTAAGCTTCTTTTATTCCAGGTGGCGCTGCCATGACTTTATCAGGCTGCATTCCCGCTTCAGTTTTTTGGTCAGGGTTGCCCCTGTAACTGCCCAGGGAATTTTATAGTGAAGCGATTCTAAGAGCGGCGGCAGTCATGTGCGTGTCATACTAAAACACAGCATTGTATGAAGACCAAACCAAGCTCCCTCTGCATATTTGAGCATGGCACAATGTTCTACAGCACCCTACAAGCTCTCTGCAGCGAGGAAATAGCTGTTTTTTTAACGCACTTCGTCACAAATTAATTCGGGACAAAGCGGATTTTGTCGGAAAATTTGGCGAACTCTGCGAATCAAATTTTTGAGAAATTCGCCCATCTCTAGTCTTCACCATAGTGGAGTTTGGAGTGTGACTGTTTGAGGTTGTGGATAGGTGTCTTTTATACTGATAAGTTCAAACAGATGGCATTACTACAGGTAATGGGTGGAGGAAAGAGGAGCTTCTTTAAGAAGACGGAGGGCCGCCGTCAGAAATTTTGGGGCCCCATACAGCTGGAGCGTCTGGGCCCCCCCCCCCCCCGCCGCCCCAACCCCCTGCTCCTCCCCCTCCCCGGCCGTCCCGACACAGCCCCACTCATCCCCCAGCTCCCAACCATCACCACCCCAAAAAAAAAATAAAATGTTTTTGGGGTCACAAGAAAAAAAAATGCAATTGTGCCATTGTTTTTGGATTTAGTTCTTGCTGGGTTATACAATGTCCAGCAAATACTTCCACATGTCACCACTACAATGTTACTGGCAAAGCCAGTATACCCAGACCAATATTGCCAAGCAACAATATATAAATTCTAAATAATACCGCCACCTATCGCTACCATATACTGACTAGCGCCACCATAATGTTATTGACTAAACCAGTATACCAAGACCAATATCACCAAACAACAACAATATACAAACACCTAATAATATCGGCACATCATCACCACATATCTCCAACATAACAATACTGAATAATACCGCCATACTGCTAGTGATTATAAACCATCACACCAAAACCAATATTTCCTCCATACAGTGACCCTATTGTGGTTGATACCAGGTACACAGGTGCTTTGCAAATAGTTTACTTACATTTAGGGCCCCACAGGTGACGTCTTGTCTGAGGAGTCATTCACTTTCCCTTTTCTTCTCTATTAGGTCCAGACCTCCATGATGACTTCCTCCATCCACCACTCATCCCTGCAGAAAAAACACCTGAGACTCCTCACTTTTTTTTTTATCATTTTCCCAACTGAGTGCCTCCTCCCCCCATGTACAAACTCCCCATTTATAATGGCCCAAATGGTAATAATTACCCCCTGGTAATTATGGGGCTCCCTCAGTCGGTATGCAGGTACAACGGGGCCCCCAGGCAGTAGCTAGGTAGCTTGGGGAGACGTAGGCAGTTTCAGGCCCCCGGGCGGTAGCTTAGGGTTCCCATGTAGGTACAATGGGGGCCCCTGTAGCTTAGGCCACCCCTGTAGGTAGAATAGGACCCTCTGTAGATTAGGGCCCCCTTGTAGGCAGAATAGCCCCCCCCCCTGGAGATTAGGGCCCCCTTTTAGGCAGAATAGTCCCCCCTACCTGTAGATTAGGGCCCCCTTCTAGGCAGAATAGTCCCCCCACCTGTAGAATAGGGCCCCCGTGTTGGCAGAATAGTCCCCCCCCCCTGTAGATTCGGGCCCCCCATGTAGGCGGAATTGTCCCCCCTGTAGATTAAGGCCCCCCTGTAGGCAGAATAGTCCCCCCACCTGTAGATTCCGGCCCCCGTAGGCTGAATAGTCCCCCCTGTAGATTAGGGCCCCCCTGTAGGCAGAATAGTCCCCCCTGTAGATTAGGGCCCCCCTATAGGCAGAATATTCCCCCCATGTAGATTAGGGCCCCCCTATAGGCAGAATAGCCCCCCCTGTAGATTAGGGACACCTGTAGGCGGAATAATCCCCTCTCTGTAGATTAGGGCCCCTTGTAAGCAAAATAGTCCCCCTGTATATTAAGGCCCCCCTGTAGGCAGAAAAATCCCCCCTGTAGATGAGGGCCCCCCTGTAGGTATAGCTCCCCCCCCCCCCCGCCCAGTCATTGGGGCCCTGTGTAGACAAATAGTTCCCCCCCCCCAGTCTTGGGGCCCCTAGTATTAGGGCCGCCTTTAGGTATTTTTCCCCCCCCCAGTATCAGGGCCCCCTTTAGGCATAGTTCTCCCCCCAGTATCTGGGCCCCATGTAGGTATTGCCTTCCCCCCAGTATCAGGGCCCCCTGTAGGTATAGCTCCCCCCCAATATCAGGCCCCCCTGTAGGTATAGCTCCCCCCCAATATCAGGGCCCCCTGTAGGTATAGCTTCCCCCCCAGTATCAGGGCCCCCTGTAGGTATAGCTCCCCCCCCCAGTATCAGGGCCCCCTTAGGTATAGCTCCCCCCCCCAGTATCAGGGCCCCCTGTAGGTTTTGCTTCCCCCCCCCAGTATCAGGGCCCCCTGTAGGTATAACTCCCCTGCCCCAGTATCAGGGCCCCCTGTAGGTATAGCCCCCCCCCCAGTTTCAGGGCCCCCTGTAGGTATACCTCCCCCCCCCAGTATCAGGGTCTCCTGTAGGTATAGCTCCCCCCCAGTTTCAGGGCCCCCTGTAGGTATAGCTCCCCCCAGTATCAGGGCCCCCTGTAGGTATAGCTCCCCCCCCCCAGTTTCTGGGCCTCCTGTAGGTATAGCTTCCCCCCCAGTATCAGGGCCCCCTGTAGGTATAGCTTCCCCCCCCCCCCAGTATCAGGGCCCCCTGTAGGTATAGTTTCCCCCCAGTATCAGGGCCCCCTGTAAGTATAGTGCCTCCCCCCAGTATCATGGCCCCCTGTAGGTTTAGTCCACCCCCCCTGTAGGTACTTACTTACCTGGCCACGCTCCCCCGGTGTCTCCGTTACCTCCCGGCCCTAAACCTGCTGCTTTAGGCTTGGGGCTGAGAACAGGAAGCTCTCTAGGCGGCGGCGGGCCCTCCCTGGCTTCACAGTCCGCCCGGGCCCGGTAGAGCAGTACCGGTTGTACTGCCCTATCGGCGGCCCTGGGTCTGTGAGACCCAGAAATCTTGCTTGTTTGTAGGTGACCAAATACTTATTTTCAACCATAATTTGCAAATTAATTTTTTCCAAATCAGACAATGTGATTTTTGGGATTTGTCTTCTCATATGTCTCTCATAGTTTAGGTCTACCTATGCTGTCAATTATAGGCCTCTCACATCTTTTTAAAGTGGGAGAACTTGCACAATTGGCGGCTGACTAAATACTTTTTTTCCCCACTGTAGATGTATGAGGACTTTTTTGCGGGACATGGTAAGCATTTTACTGGTACGGTTGAACTTACCACATAATGTACTAAGAGAAAAAAAGCCTCTTTCTTGCAATTGCTCCATTTGGGGGTATTTCGTGTTTATGGAATTAACTGTTGGTAAAAACGACATTATCCTTACTCTGCTGGTCAATAACATTTTCATTATTTTTTAGTATTTTTTTTTTTTTAAATAAAAACATTACTTTTTTTTTATTTGCGTTGCAACACCAGTAACATTTTTTTCTGTCTATGGACCTGAGGAAGGATTTGATTTTTGTGGGCTGAAGTATAGTTTTATTTGTACTATTTTGGTACACATGCAGCTTTTTGATAACTTGATTCCAATTTTTGGGTAAGAAAAGTGACCACAAAAATGTAACGTTATCATTGTGAATTTTTCTACAGTGTTCACGGTATTAGAATAAGAATGTTATCTTTTAATAGCTAAGACTTTAACACCTTCCGGACATGGGACGTACCGGTATGTCCTAACAGAAAGTGCCTTCCCGCAAATAGACATTCAGGTGCGGTCTGGATATTGTAAGGGCTCTCAAGTGGGCCGCGCACGATCGCGACATGGGACCAGCGGTATATTACTGCAGGCCTCATACCGCATCACCTGCGGCCGGAGTGAGCTCCGGCCATGGGTGATTGACCCTTAGCTGTCGTGTTACCATGTCCCGCAATGCATTGTGGGCATTGCCGGGCATGGTGAGTGACAGTTGCCATAGTGACCAGAACAGAGCAGTTCTGCTCTGTATTGATCCCTATTGTATCAGTTGTCTGGGGTAGTGTTGAGCGATTACGTTGACTATCGTTATTGGGTCGATGGTCGATAACGGCAATAACCAATAAGATATTCGATGGTCGATGATAGATTATCACTGATGACCATTAAAGTCTATGGGAGAGCAACAACACCTTCATTCTTACACCCAAACAGGGCTGGAGAAGCTGGAATTAACATCAACAACAGTCAAATGGATACGTGCTACATCTTAGGCAACACACTTAGGTTATAAAAGCCACAGAAAAAAACTCACACACCATTCACTATCCCTGTCTTGTACCACAACATGACCCTTAAACCTGCATCACCCACAAATTAAAAAGTGCCAGAAGGCAGTATGATTTGAACCATCATCTTACTTGAACTGGACATTGAATATCCCTGTCCTGGAACGCAGCATGAGCCCCAAACCTGCATGACCCCCAGATTTAAAAGTGCCGGAAAAAGGAGTCTTTCAACCACCATTTTAGTTGAACTGGACACTAACTATATCTGTCCTGTACCGCAGTATGACCATTAAACCGTCTGACCCACAGATTAAAAAGTGCTGGGAAAAGGAGTCTTTGAACCACTATTTTAGTTTCACTGGACATTGACAATACCTGTTCTGTACCACAGTATGACCATTAAACCTGTCTGACCCAGAGATTAAAAAGTGCAAGAAAAAGGAGTCTTTCAACCACCATTTTAGTTGAACTGAACATTAACTATACCTGTCCTGGACCGCAGTATGACCATTAAACCTGTCTGACCCCCCAAATTAAAAAGTGCCGGGAAAAGGAGTCTTTGAACCACCATTTTAGTTGAACTGGACATTGACTATACCTGTCCTGGGCCACAGCATGAGCCCCAAACCTGCATGACCCCCACATTTAAAAAGTGCCGGAAAAAGGAGTCTTTCAACCACCATTTTAGTTTCACTGGACATAGACTATACCTGTCCTGGGCAACAGCATGACCCCTAAACCTGTTTGACCCCCAAATATAAAAAGTGCCGGGAAAAGGAGTCTTTAGAACCACATTTTAGTTGAACTGGACATTAACTATATCTGTCCTGTACTGCAGAATGACCATTAAACCTGTCTGACCCACAGATTAAAAAGTGCTGGAAATAGGAGTCTTTCAACCACCATTTTAGTTTCACTAGACATTGACTATACCTGTCCTGGGCCACAGCATGAGACCCAAACCTGCATGGCCCCCACATTTAAAAAGTGCCAGAAAAAGGAGTCTTTCAACCCACCATTTTATTTCAGGGAAAAAGTTTTCCCTGTCCTGGAAGCACTGAGCCCAAACCTTCATGACCCCCAGTTTTAAAAAAAGTCCCGGGAAAAAAAAAAGGAGTCTTAACCACCTTTTATTTAAAAATGGAAAAAGACCATCCTGTCCTGGGCCACAGCAGACTCTTAAACCGTTTGTACAAGATCACAAAAGTGGCATATGCTATTTTTTTACAGTGACCTCATTTAGATTTTTTTTTGGTAACTGACATTTGTTTACAGAAATTATTTAGGAAGTTTTATTTTTTAGTTTTACATTTTTATCATTTTGCTTTTTTTTTCAAGTGTGTTTTAACATACAACATACACCCCCCCCTGCATTTTTTAAAGGTATTTTTTTCACTTTGTAATGTGTTAATTCGTCCCGCAAAAACCCCCATAAGTAATACAAATGTCCTAATCCCCCAAACACTTCTTAGTTAGAAGAATTTGCCCTCCTGGCTTCTGAGATGATTCAGCCAATAAAATTCCCAAGGGTTTCATTTTTCCTCCCAAATCCTTCTTCAGTATTAGGGACAACCCCCCGGAGATCAAAGAGCGCCCCCATAGTGATCCGGGGCCCAAAAAAATTTTAAAATAGCCTCCATGCCTCAAAATAACCTAACTGATCAAGTCTTTGTACCTCCTTGTACTTTTCGAGGAATTTTTTACCAGCTATTTTGTACATCAAGTTTTTTAGTAGTTTTTAATTCTGGGAAAACCTTTTTTTTAAATGGGTTTCTCAATACGGGATTGCTAGTATTTTTAAAGATCTTGCAAAAACAATCATTTTGAAATATGTGTCCATTAACAGTGTCCTACCTATTCCTGTTTCTGACGCACCATCACCCTTGGCCTCTTAAAAAATGGAAGAAAAAAATTTCTGTTAGAAACAACATTTTTTTTTATAATGGACCTGTAGTATGCTGCTGTCCCCGAAAAAATCCCCCCCAAAAATTAAAAAGCTGACCCTTGACCCACTTTGGACAATTGTGAAAGAACAAATGTCTGTTAGAAACAACATTTTTTTATAATAGGACTTGTAGTTAGTGCATGTCACAGAAAAAATGCCCCCAAAAATTCAAAGCATGACCCTTGACCCCTTTTGGACAATTTTTTAAAGAACAAATGCGTTGGGAAAACAATATTTTTTTTTAAGGACATTTAGTTTGCTGCAGTCACGCAAAATGTCCCCAAAAATTCAAAACAGCCCTTGACACTTTTGCCCCTTTGTGAAGAACAAATGTCCGTTTAGAAACAACATTTTTAGAATAGGCCCTTTTGTGTTCGCATTTCAAAGCACTAAAACCCCAAAAATTAAAAAAAATGACTTCTCAGCCACTTTAAAAATTTGAGGGGGAAAATGCTTTTTAAAAAGCCACATTTCTGTTCAAAGGCCCATGATTTTTGTTATTTCACGCAACAGGGCCCCCAAAAAATTATAAATCGACTTCCCAGCCACTTTTAAAAAAATTTGTGAGAGAGAAATCCACTTAGAACCCAAAATTTCGTTCCAAAGGACCATGATTTTTTGTACTACGCAACATGACCCCAAAAAATTTTTATAAATATATTCTAACCACTTTAAAAATTGTAAAAGGGAGAAATCCCATTTAAAAAGCCACATTTCTTTTCCCAAAAGGACCATGATTATTGCTGTATTTCACGCAAATGGCCCCAAAAAATTATAAATGGCATTTCCCAGCCACTATTAAAAATTGTGATGGAAAAATCCCACTAGAAGCCAATTTTGTTCCAAAGGACATAATTATTGCTGTATCTACGCAACTGACTCAAAACCATTGACAAAGCGAAAATTCTAAAAAAAAAATAGTAAAGGGAAATAGGTTTTCATAAAACCTTCTTTACAGTTCCTCACAGCAAAAAACCAGCAAAAAGAACTGTTGGGAAAAAGAGAATAAAAATTTTGCGTAAGAAATGATCATTTTAAAAAAAAAAAAGTTTTTAAAAGGCCCATTTCTGTTTGAGAGGAAAAGTAAAGAGACCGGAAAATAATGGGGACCTCGGCAATTGGGGCCACAACTCACAGAGATCCATGTGATTCATCTTGATGAAAGTCAAACGTCCACATTATCTGTGAAAGCCGGATGGTTTGTTGTAATGCCCTCCAGCTGTGCGAAGGTCGCCCCGTAGACGTGGCTGTGGCAGGACAACACCTCTAGGCGTGGCAAACGAGCTCGGGGCCATTCGTCCATTTTTGGGTACCCAGAAGTCTATTTGGGCCGGGCACATCCAAAAACACGGTGTTGAGACGCAGAAGTCGTGCCCAAGATCTTACTGGTCTTGTGGTTGGATGTGTGCCCTGCATTGCATGCTTGGTGGGTGGAAAAAAAGATTGCCAAGGTCACCCACTAGGCTTCTGCCACCTTGCTGGCTGGTGCCGTATGGCTACTTGGCACCTACTTTCTGTCCGTCGCTGATGTTTTTTCCACCGTGACATTTGAAGAAAATGAATCAGACGCAACAGATGTCTCCCTTGACAATCAGCAAGGGGGCCCATTTTCCCCGCTTTTTTTCTCTCTATTTGGTTGGGTGGGAGGAAAAATTCTGAGTTTTGTTTTGTACGGGGATCCCGGAGGGTGGCCCCCCCATAATTGTTGTTCTTTTTAGGCCTTTTAAAGCAGGATCTGTTGGAGGGAAAAGGGGCACCAAGCACTCATGTGAAGGGTGGAGAATTGATTTCCCCAAACCCTTTGGCGAGGGGCACTACAAACTGAATCTTCCCCCATCTTCCCCCTCCACCTCAAATTGCGCCAACCTCTTTCCAAGGGGAGGGGCGTCGGTAAAAGTCGGTGTCTAGGAATACCCTCCTCCTCTCCGGGTTCCCGGCACGCTTTTAACACAGCCTGACTTGCCCCGAGATATGCACTCTGAGAGTGTGCCTGCCTTTCACTAGCCCCCGGACCCCCAACCCCTGCCCGTGGGGAAAACCCCTAAAAAATTTAGAAACTGTGGGCCTTTTTGGGGTTCGACGGAGAGGGACCTGTTGTTTTCGAGTGTCCAACGATCTTCCAGAACTAAATCACCCCAAGCTCATTGTTCTGTTTAACAGGGTTGAAAAAATTTGCCAGAAGCCACGTATGCAAAAATTGTTGTAATAGTGTCATCCCCGGG
>JAODAL010034603.1:0-44025 GCA_025379985.1 Phyllomedusa bahiana
TTTAAAAATTTCTTAGACTGATTCTGGTCCGAACTTCGAAATTTAAAATGCTTATAAATACTGACAACTTGATTTTACATTTTTACACTAGGGGCCTGATCGCTTTGTGCTGCTGCTATTGTTTATCACATTTCTCTGTATCGTCTATCGATGCACCAGATTGTCCAATAAAACTGTGTACATATCCTGCCCTTTGGACTTAAACATAGATTGTCAGTTAGAGGTGTTCAGTAGTACAACATTTGCAAAGTACAGGACCTTTAATATTTTTACAGCCATTTGGTGTTAGCCTTTTACACCTTATCCCCTTAAAGCTTCATGACATAAAATATATGTTTTTTTATCTAGAGGATTAGGAGGGTTTACTTACATTAGGATTATTGAATGGGCGCAGGAGCTTTTACCTGTGTGATTGACAATAGGAAATTTTTATAAGAAGCAAGAGATAGAGAAACAAGTTGTTAACCTCTAAGATGCCACTGCAACTGCAGCATGTAGAGAGATTTACAGATGAAGGGAAAACTCCCTCCATTCACCCACTGGCAACCAATTACACAACAATAGGGTGCAGATGAGAAAACCATGAAAGCCAGGGGTCTAAACAAGGGACTCTAGGTTTGCCATAAGTACCGGTCTATGAAGTTACTAAATTATCTGTCAGTGTAAGGGTATTTCACACGGCTTATTTTGCTGAAAAATTTTGGCGTGCATTTCGCGCATATTGCGCTTTATACGAGGCGAAATGTGCGTCCAATTTACGGGTAATTCATACTCTCATTGAGCTATAAAGATCGTATTGTACGTGCGGGGGGAAAATTGACATGTCAATTGTTAGTGGTGATTACGACCGCTATGTTCACACGGTGTCTTGCGGCGCAAAACCTATGCACGCTGTTAGATATCGGGTGTTTGGAAATTTACGCGTTGGCAAGCGGGTGGCGGAGGCAGCCACATTCACTTCTATTATCCTCAGTGAAAAAGGGATGGTGGTCTAAAAGATGCCATGTGAACATACCCTAACACCAGAGATAATAATGCTTTGGAATACTAAAGTGTGCTAAAGTAGCTGGTTAAATAATTGCAGCTTTAATCCCCAGTGAGATAAAGAAAAAACATTTAATTTTTTTTAAAAAATAATAAAAAGTATACCTTCTACAAAAAAGAATCCCTTTTGTATTACACATATTTTATTGTTTAACTCCTTTCCGACATTGGACGTACCTGTACCCCTGGACATGGTGGAGCTCACACAATCCCCCCCAATCGCAGCATGGAAAACCCGCTCATTCCGGGTTTCTGGTTTTAAAACCCCTAAAATGTCTTGATCTGTCTGCCTCGGGACACACAGTGTGATGCTCCCTTACCGAAGGCACCCCCAGGCACAATGGGGCAGTTACTACATACAAAGACACTGAAACAATTCCTATGGGGGCAAACAAAAAAAAAAATGGGAAAAAGTACAAAATACAGAATAAAATAAAACATGAAACCACCCTTTCCCCTTACATATGCCCAAAGCCCCAAAAAGATTTAAAAAAAAAGGGCAATTTTGGGAACACCAGTGCTTAATGACCTAGCCAATTTTTCTGTTATTTATCCGGCGCAAAAAAAATAAAAAATCACAGAATTTAGATTTTCAAATTCATCCTGAGCCCAAAAAAATGGAATAAAACCCCATAAACATTATGAAACCCCCTAACGGTACCAAAAAAAAGCAACTCACAAAAAAAAAAGCCCCGAAAACTCCTTACGAAAAATAAAAAAGTTAGACTAGAGACTAAGACACATAAAAAAACAATTTTTTTTTAAAAACTTTCTAAAGTTTAAAAAGTAAAAAACAAAAAAAAACGTATAAAATTTTTTTTTTAATTATCCCGACCCCCCTAGTAAAAATTATCCCGTTTATAAACCCTCCAAAAAAAATAAAAATGGCGTTTTTCCCCCTCTTCCATTTTAGCCCAATGCTAAAAAACATGTAACACCTGTAGGGGCCAAAATACACAAACACCCTAATGAGATTCATAGGGGGGTGAAACCAAAGGGTACTGGAAGGTTTTAAAACCCTTTGGTATTTTGGGGCTTTGTAAATGTACATGGGACCCACAAAAACTCTATTCCTAAACAAAAAAGCACTCCCTCCCTAGTATGCCTCCGCACCCAAAAAGCGTTTACACCCTTTATATTTTTTTGCGAACTTTTTAAGAAATTTCATAACAACTTTTTAGGCTGTTTTTATCCAGGATTCCATGTAAAAATTACAGGTAAAAAATTTTTAGGGTTAAAATTGAAAATGTTGAAAAGAAAAATTAATTTTTTTTTTTGAAACTAACCAAGAAAATTTGGTGAAACACCTGTGGGCAATAGACCACTACAAACCCCGAATATATTTCCCTTTAAAGGGGTGTGTTTTCAATATTTTGGGTCATTTTAGGGGTAAAATTAAGTTTTTAGCACCTTTGGGGGTCCACAAACCTGAAATGGGGCCAAAGAAAATTGTAAAAAAATGAGCCCCAAAGTCCGTAGAGCCCTCCTATTTGGAGCTTGGGTTGGCCAATAGCCCCCTAGAGCCATGATGGATGTCTCTAAAAAAAGCAGAATTTTGGGAATCGATGTTGGGGGCATATACCCTGGACACACTTCTTCTTCCCGTGAATAGTTGGATAATGGGATTTTTTACATTTTCACCTCCCTTTTGCTTTAATTTTGTAAAGCACCTAATGGGTTTTAAAAAACTTTCCAAAAAAATATTTGAATTATTTTTAAAGGGGTGTAGTTTCGAAGGATATTTATGGGGAATCGACATACAATCCCCTTCAAACCCGTCAGAATGGACGGGTCCCTAAAAAATCAAACCGCAAATTTTCTAAAAAAAATAAAAATGACTACTAAAATTTCTAAGCCCCCCAAAGTCAAAAAAAAAAAAAAAAAGAATTTTAAAAAAAAATCCCAACCCCACAAAACATATGGTAATTTTTTTTTTTGTTGGGAAAGACTATCTAAACCAAAAATTTTTGAAAATGGCAAATCTTTTAAATTTATGACATTTTGGGTTTTTTTTCCCCAAATAAAAACCAAGGATTGTATGGGGCAAAAATTTTTTACTAACTTTACACAATGTGTCATAAAAAAATTTTCTGAATCACATGGGTATAAAAAAAATACCAAAAAGTTTTTCTCACAAACTGTCATATGTCAATTTCAAAAAGGGGGTCTACCGAAGGCCAAAAAATGCTTAAAAAAGGGAAAAAACCCTAAAAAATATAATTTTTTTCTGGAACCTAACACACAAGGGAGATTTCTTTTTTTTTTCCCATTCAGCAAAAATTTTAAAATTAAAAATTAAAGTAAACCAAAATTGGTACAAAACTCAGGAAAAGAAAACAACCCCAAAAAATAAACCTAAAACAACTTTTTTTTATCTACCGAAATTGTCCGATGTACAAGAAGTTAACACTCCTTTCCCCCCTTTCTCAAACTCAAATAGAAAATTGAGTTCATTACTTTCCCCCCTTTCTCAACCCCCACATTGGGATCTATTCGGTAAATGGCTCCCAAATTTTTTCAGTCCCCAAGTTTTCTGATTGGGATAGCCTTTAAATCTGCTTTGTTTTAAACCACCCCATCCCAAGCCTTGACCAGTCGTGTCCCCCTCCCCAAAAATATTCCCAAATTCGCTCCTTTCCTTAATTCAACCTTTCACAAAAGCTATACTGTCCCCTTTTTTCTTTCCCACTTAGATTTCCTGAATTCCTTACCCTTTCCCCCCATCTAATCTTGTACCCTTCGTCCACCCCAATTCCCGGGCCCCAGGTAATTTCTACCCTCCCCATTTTCTTCCTGCCAAACTCTTTACAACGACACATTGCCACAAATTTTTTAATTACTAACTTTTTAAAACCCGCAAGGTTTTGGGGGTTCATTTGACGAATCGACTGAAACCGTGCTGTGTAGCCCCCAAAAAAAATCCTTTCTGTGGTCACACTAAAGGAAACTTAAAAAACCCATGGCTGTCCCGCGGAATATAAACTGTTTTAATTCAGCCAACCCCTCGATTCACGTGCGCCCCTTACTGGGCCATGGGAATCTGAAATCTTCTGCGTTTTTGGGACAAAAAAAACCCCAAAAAAAAAGGGGGTGCTGCGATCCCAATGTACATGCTGCCGGTTTTAACAGCATTTTCCATTGCTGTGTGGACTTAGCCCAACAATGCCATACAACGCTCCCATAACCCTTTAAAACCCTCCCCCTTCACCTGCCTTAAACTTTTTGGGGGTCTCCCCTCCCGCAATCTCCCACAGAAAGTCCTTTTTGCCCTTTCCCCTTTTCAGTTCCTCTACAACTACCTCCAAGATTTCTCCTGTCATCTCCCATACTTTCACAATTTATTTTGGGAAAGGGGGCCCCCTTAGATCCCTTTTCCCAAATGCCCTTTTGATATCCGATGCTTAGTGTGGGCTAAAGGGCAATCAAAACACTACCACCTTAACTGGGGCTCTCCATAAGGAAATTTTTCCCCCTTCTCTCACCACTCATTAAACCACCATCAACCATTTCCTCTGCTTATCGCGATGAGGGCAAACCCCCCAAACGGGGATATGTAGATGAGCAATATTTGCGGACTAATTTCCTTTTTGTTCCAAAGATTTAGTGAATCAGAATAAAATTGTGGTTTTTTTAAAAACCAATAGAGGCGCAGTGACTTTTCCCCGTCCTTTCCCCATAAAGGCCTTTTGATATGCAGAGCTTATAGTGGGCTAAAAGGGGGAATCAAACATACACACCTTTTAATTTTGGGGTTCCAAAAAGGGAATTTATGATTTTCCCCTTCTCAGTCCTCTACTTTGGAATGGGACACCAAGCACACCAATTTTCATCACATTTATCATTTCAAAAGTAACCTAAAATTCATCCTTAAATAGCCCCAAATTTACAAATAACCCTGGGCCAGTAATAAAAACAAAACCCTTTTGTCCCCTCCCCTCCATTGTAGATTGTAAGCTCTCGGTGGGCAGGGTCACCTCCTCTCATTTTATATGTGTAAGTTTCATTATCTAAGAATAGATTATATTGCATATCGCATAGGTCTATGTACATTAATGTATTTAAACCCTCCTTGTGGGCTTGTGCAGCACCCTGGAAGGTGATTGCCACCTGTAAATATACAGTGATAATTAACTAACAAACAATAATTTATACTGCAAGGGTGAACAGAGTAAATCAATTTGTGGCCCCCTATAGGTGGAACCTAAAGGTTTTAAAAGATCTCTGCCTCGAAAAAAGCCATTCATTACAACGTTATTTGTGGGATAAATAAAAAAGAAAAAAGTTTATAGCTCTTCAATATGTATCAATGAAGAAAAAAAGCTTGGTTCTTGGAACTCTCATAATTGGTGGTTCTTACCACCTCCCTGATTGACATCACAGTGGATGCCAGCTGTGTTGCAAGGATGGCTGGGATCAAAGGGCCAACATTCAAGGTCCAGATGTTTAAACCTTCCTTGATGTGTACAGCAAGAAAACACAAGATATTTTAACCTAGCTTTAGGGATGTTAGCAGCAGGGAAAAATTGGAATATTTCTTCTTGCTGTAACATTCTAAAGCGGTTTTTAAACACAGCTCTTGCGCTTCTCCTCTCTTCTCTCGCTTTATATATATATATATATATATATATATGAGCTTTTGTTATATCATAATATCTATAGATTATATATATATATATACTATCTCTATATATTTATTATAATAATATATTCTTTAATATACCTATATTTATATATATATACAACCAATTTTTTTAATTTTTTTGAGATGGCTCAAAGTTGCTGTATTGATGGAATGATTTGTGTCAATGAGGTTTCAAGACCTCGGTGAAGTAGTCGTGATGATTTGGGTCAGCTTAGGTTAGGGCTACTTTGGTTACTGCCAGACTTTATAAATATTAGCCATAGCTGCTAGATAGCAGTAGTTTGTTCTGGGACCGGGGTTCGTTAGCTGGAGCCGTCTCATGAACTTTGGTGAGATGACTGTTTCCTCTTATCCAGCCAGATTTTCCCTGGGTCTATTTAAGCCCAGGAAGTTCCGTTGTGTTTGTGTGTGGGTTCATCAACTCTGGAAGTGTGTTTGTTTGTCTGGTTGGTGTGGCTTGTGCTGTTTCCATAGTGACTGAAAGGAGACTGGTGAAACCCTGCTGTACCCATAAATGCATACTGTTTGGGGACTCAACCTATTTCTACATTTGTGCCCTGAACAAAGGATTGTTTTTTTGTTACACCGTTATTTATCTCCGTTCGCTGAAGGACATAGCTTTTGTTTTATTTAGGACTTTGATTTCAAACTACAAAACCTATTTAATGTTGGACATTTCCTGTGGTGCTGTGGTACCTTGTGACTTCTCTAAAACCCCACAATACACATTAAATATATAGAGAATTCATCCACAATCATGAAAACGCCAATTTTGAAAATAAAATTAAAACCCATTAAATATATGTACCCTGAAATTTTTACCAATACCACTTTACACCTATTTAGCTCATGTCAGCGCCTCAAAAACCCCCAAATTCAGGATGTTTAGCAAAAGCTTAGCTTGTGATCATTTCATATTGAGACACGTCATTCATTCCTGTGCGCCATGGTGCATTCTCATCTCTTTTTTAATGCTAGAATATCACCAAAAAAACTAACAAATAAACAAAAATTTGTAGCTTAGGAAGAATCTTGGATAGACTCAATAAAAGATTGTTTTTGCTTCGCACAGCATGTTGTACTACAAACATAAGAAGGCCAGACAGTTAACATTTAAAAGCTGCTGTAATTATACCACATCAGCACATGAATAAAGTTCTACATGTTTATTTTAAACACTCGAGTTTGGTTGATGTGAATAAATCATATAGAAAATCCTTCTCCTAACCTTCAGCCCCACCCCAATAAAAAACAAACTTAAAATGTACTGAGAATTGTGGCAATTAAAGCTACAATTCCTTCCCTCAGAACCAAGAATATATAGAATAAGCTAAAGAACTTTAATTGTGTTGGATATGATATCTTGTGTAGTCTGTTAAGGGTTATCTGATAATGCTATGACAAATACCGGTCGTTTATGTAGCATCTACTCTTTTAGGGAAAGCCCAAGCCTGTGCGATTATTTATTTGTTTAATATCATTTGTTTCCCTAATAGTTAAGCAAGCTTTGCAATTAGTCTTCTATTATAAATGTCCTAGAATTTTGTGGACTGTTTAGTTTATACTCAAATGTAAAGTTTTACTGCATTCTGAAGGCTACTGTGATCTCCTCCTCCATTTTATAAGGGGTAGAGTTATGTTAACAAATGAAGCTTTTCAATCCGATACACACAGTTGGAATTGCGCTCTGTAAAACCTTGTGTCACCCAAAGTTTGTGCGTGGTTTTGCTATGCAATTTTTGCTGCGGCAGGACACCGAATCCCTGTAGTTTTAAAGAAGGTGTCAGGGATGCATCATAAACAGATCAGGGAATTGCCATGTCAAATTTCATTTGAATGGATCCGAAAGGATGCATTTTGTAAACACATCAATATCGTTCTGAAACATCGATGTGGGTTTTACATGATCTAATGTTAATCAGACTGCACATTGGTAGATGCTGGTGGTTTGGGTCCAAAAACATGGATACCACAACCCACAGTCTAGTAAATCGGCATGTGAAAATCCCCTTGGATGATAGGCAGCGCGGTAAGGCGAGAGTTGTAGATGGTGGGTTCAGAGCATGGAGGGGACCGAGGAGAGCATCTAGGAGGCAGCTCACTTAGTCATATATAGTTCACAGGCAGAGAACCCACATGGGATATGTAATGAATATAGTAAAAAGCAGATCAACCTTCTAAACCACATAGCGGTGGACATGTATGAAACTGGTGCTTACACGTCCAGTTCTGAATCGATATAGAGGAGTTGTAGAAAAGCGTATGTATGAATTGTCAGATGTGGGTTCATAAATCTTGGCGGTGTACGATGTCCTTTGCCAATGCATATCATATCTTTGGTCCATTCAAAAGTGTTTGTTCTCCTGGTGTAAGTTTTGCCGCATTAATGCATTGATACACTCTATAGACAGGGCGCATATGACAGGTTTTGCGCACAAGATTCGGCAAAAAAATTGTGCAGCCCTATTCATACGATGGTTGGCCCATAGATCTGACCATCCTGATGCCACAAGTAAGTTACTGGGGAGAGCAAATATTCTATCCAGTGAAAATGGTCTAAAGCTGCAAGAATCAGCGGGCCGTGTATCTGATAATGGATCGATGAAGAGTAATGAAGGGCCACAAGGTCAGGATGTAACTATGTTCTAGGTCTAAGAAAGAACTCATTTGTTTCCCATAGCAACCAAGTTTAGAGCTCCCCCTTTATATTCATATAGTGCTCTCATGGAAAAATGAAGAAGGGGCGCACTCGATTTGGTTGCATATGGCGTGGAAACCAAAGTGAGGTTTGAATAGACTCTAGCACGGTTTTTCATACTGATGTGTTGGCCAAAGGTATTCAGGATTTAGTTAATTTTTTATACATGTGTAGAACAATAAAAAAATATTTTACCATGTCATATACTAGTCATAAGTAATGAAGGTGTCTCTGGTGGCTTATGTTCTCTACGGCCTTATCAAGGTGGGAAGTATGCTCGCCCATATTTGCCGCGAGGTACTCCGTGCTCAAATATGGGAGCGACAAGTACCATCCCAATAATTACAAGGGTATATCCAAGGTTGTATAGGAAGAAACTTATGGTATACTCCCTTACTCATGTTGTGTCCCTGAGAGAGTAAGAGACCTATGATTATGGCTCAGCGGTGGGGGGATGATTATAGTGAGTCGGCATGTCAATTATTCACGGATTTTAAGGCATGTCCTGAGGGGGCCGGCGGGCACTGTCTAGGCCCCACCCCGCCCCGCGGGAGCGTCTCCGCCGCAATTGCGGGCCGTTATTACACCCCGCAAATGTATGCCGTGTGAACTTTAGCCCTTACTTAAACATTTTACTCACCACTTTTTCTGTTTAGATCATGTAAAGTGAAGGAAATCATGGTGTAGACGCTACTTGGTAGCTTTAAGAAGTGGCTTTACCAATCGTAAATATCCTATACTATGTCTCTGTAAAGAAATATGCTTAAACACCCTGACGTTGGTATGAGCGAGATCTGTTTGAGTGATTCAGATGATATGCAATAGACCATCGTTATTGAGTCTGCATAGTAGCTATTTAGTATACAAATATTTGTAAATATAAAATAGATCTGAAATAATATCACCAACAATCAATATGTCAGAGTCTATCCTTAGTGACCATGATCGAATAATCTTATAGTAGACAGAGATATATTATATTCATCAGTTCACAGGCTCAAAATAGATAACATGACAGCTGTTGAAAACATGTATCCATTTTATGTAAAAATTTTGCGCAAATCACAAGGGGAGCAGTTCACTTTTTTAAAACCTTCAAGTCTCTAAAAATAACCTTTCCTCGAACTCTTGCAACAGAGATGACCTAATATAACCTGGTTAGTATTAAGCACATTGCATTCCCAGGGTCCATAAATCCTAACGTATGTCACATTAATCTTAATCTGTAGACTAGATCACCGACACAAATAGATACAGTGCCAGTAATATTGGACTCATGCCACTTCCAATCCATGGCATCTTGCCTTCAATTCCTCCTATTGATTGTACTCGCATTAATTATTCGAATTTCCTCCTTCGGATACAGATTGCACTATTTAAATTCCGGCTAATGTGCTCTGTTGTCTTTAGAGCCAAGGTATCACAATAGTGGTACCTTGTATTTATTTATGGGCTATAAATTAGAGGAGTTAAATTTCCATGAAGATGGGCAAGGAAATGTTACCAATGCTGCAAAAAAATGGATAGAAACAAGAATCACAGAAGATGGGACTAGCACTTCCAATAACAAAAGAATAAAAGTGTGTTCCAGCTGTTGATTCCTTATGGGTATTCAGTCTTCTCCATACAAATAGTTAAATATATCCAAAAGAGTAATAAACAGCAGCACGCTGAGAAATCAGACCTAATTGTTCACAATGTGTGAAGTTGTGGATCGCTGGACCGCACACTGCAAATGAATTGTATAACGCCATGTAAGGGTTGCGGACTAGGTCTATAGGTGTTTCTGGTCTTTGTCAGAGTCCACTGCAAGGCCGTTTGGATTTGAGCAGCATGACTTGCTTGCATTGGCGGCCAGGATGAAGTGTGAAACCAAATCAAGAGACAAGAGCGTAATCTAGGGAACAGGCTGGAGGTGAATGGCGAGGCACGAAGGCAATGTAGTCAGCAGTAAAGGGCATGGAGTCCATGTATTAGCGTCACTTGCAACTTGTGATCGTTCACCTCAGAGAGGAGGACTAGCACAGAACTGAAGTGCATAAAATTTTGGTTACTAGTGTGTTTTGGATCTCTGTGGATAGAAACGGGGTTTCCGAAATCCCCCTCTCTAACCTGTCAGTTCTGGCAGGAAGGTTGCATCACTTCTTGCTGTATCTCAACTTGGCAAACATTCAACCCTCTTAAGAACCTTAGCACGTATCACATACGTCAGCAGGCGTTGGTGTGGTTCCAACGCACCTGGACGGTGATGGATACGTCCTGATCATGAGGGGATGAACAGCGACTCTAAACGATAGAAGTTCGCCCATGCGATGCAGGGCGGCGGGTGGGTCGTTCAGCCCTGTATGCTATTCACAAGCTGTATCCCGCTAGACGGCGGCAACGAAACCGAGGATCGCTCTGGTGGGTCGTTGGTGCTCTTCGGGGTTTACCCCTTAATTAGCGCGGACTCGATGCTTATGGTGCAAATAACTCAAGTGAGAAGCAGGAGGAGATCGAAGTCCTCCGTTGATGTGTGCTATTGTCACTTCGTGCTTGGAAGGTTCGAAGGCAGCACGCAGCACGGATCGGGGCAGTCGATCCGTAGAAGCTCCTTGGCCATTCTGACAGACAGCACGGAAGGCAGAAGAATGCCTTCCGGGTTGTCTGTTGACGTCACGATGCCCCGGACGTCGACCTGTTGGGCATGGCCCCGGCATCGTGGACTGACAGTTGATCATAGGAACAGTCATGCAACAAGCTATGCTCATGATTCCCCAATTGAATGAGAGATTTAAAAGATCTTCTACATTCTAAATCCCCCTATGGGAAAAGTAAAATTAAAAAGTGTGGAATAAAAGTGAAAAAAAAGTAAAAAAAAGTCGAACAAAACAAGTTAAAAACAAAACACGAAAAATATAAATAAAGAAAAATACGTTACACTGCCTTTTCCCTCTTTTTCAAAAGTCATTCCGCCCCAAAAAAAAAAAGATCTCAGAAAAAATAAACTTACAGTTACCCAATATTTTGGTATCGCCCGCTGTGCCGTAACGACCTGCCCTATAAAATGCTTGGTTCATGTTAATTAACGCCTGTACGATTGTGAACGCCGTAAAAATCAAAAGAAAACAATCACAAAAATTTAAGATTATTGTTCATCCCGCACACATTAAAATGGATAAAATGGATCAAAAACTCTGTAGGAAAACGCCCAAAGTTTGTTACCAATTAAAACGTCAGTACATATCCACCGCAAAAAAAATAAATCCGCTTTACAGCTTGTATTCAAAGAAAAGGTAAAAATGTATATCTCTCAGGAAGATAGCGATAACATTAATATTGTTTTTACCACTAAAAAACAGACTTTGTCTTTTTTTTTTAAAGTGCTTCAAGAACATAAGTAACAAACTATATAAATAGGTATCGCACATTAATACAGTAGCGCCAACCTAAGAGTTAAAGCTAAACTTATCACGGATACTGCACGGTGAGGCGCCTAGTTAAAAATAAAAAATTAAAAATAAACACTACTAAGGATTGCAGTATTTTCTTCTACCCTTGGGCTCCAAAAAAATGGATTTAAAGCGGATCAAAAAGCATTGTCCCCCCAAAAAATGATACCAATAAAAACGTCACTCCAGTCTCGCCAATAAAAAAGTGCCCTACACAGCTCCAGAAGCGCAGAGAAAAATTTAAAAAAAAAGAATAATCACTCTCAAGGCAACAAAAAAAAAAAAGTGTGATGGTCTAGACTATGGCGATGCGCAAAAAAGTATTTTCCTGGTTGAATACGAGTCGTTTTTTATTGTGATAAAACAGTTTTCAAAACATAAAAGAATATACAAAGTTGGGTTATCAGGGTAAATCGTATTGAACCTGCTGAGAAAGCTACTATGATCATGTTATACCTGTACCGTGACCGCTATAAAAAAAATAAAAATAAAGAACACTTCCAAGATTGCTGTATTTGTTGTGTCAAAACGATAATCAGAAAAACCTTAATTAATAAGTGTACCATATGGCATCCTCTTAGTGCTAACCTCTCCATAATTGGTGGTACCAATAACAAAACTTCTATAAACTCGTCCCGCAACAGAAAAACAATGCCCCATACACGGCTCAAGCACGACAGCAAATACTAGTATAAACTGTATTATGGCTGAACAGAAAGTAGAACAAGACATAAAAACGGAATTTTTTATTGTCTCGTACTTCTCTACTGTTGTAAAAGTAATATGAACAGTAAAACTATATAAAATCTCATTGTTCATTGTAATTTTGTACTTGACCCGCCCATAGTAATGTTCATCGACATTCATTTTACGCACTCACACGGAGAATGCTGTAGTGAAGTGAAACTGCAAACCAAAACCAAAAATGGACCGGAACTGCGTTTTTCCTCACCCATTTTTCATTGCCGAATGCTAAAAGAAAAATCTGTTGGCTACACACTTGTGCTGCATCCAAAATGCAAAGTACAACCCTCCTTGAGAATGATTCCCTGTATAGGGCCTTTTGTTGATTCCAAATGGGGCGAGTTGTTGGGAAGGGTTTGCCCTGCTTTTCTGCTGACTTTGAGGGCTTTGCAAATGCGAGACATGGCCCCACCAAATATCTGCTTTCCAAAAGCCATAATGTAGCGCTCCCCTGTCCCTTTATACAGCACCTGCCATGCGCCCGCAAACAGCAGTTATACCGGCCCACCATGTGAGGGTAATTGCGAACTTGGAAGAATAGTATTGACTTGCGTAAAACAACAAGTCAGTTTATGGGGTTTCTTTTTTCCAGCGATTTTCTCCTTGTACGTATATGGAAAATTTTAAGCGTAAATGTTGCAAGAAAATTATTGAAAAAAATGTTTTTTTTTAATTATTCGACAGGCCTTATGCTAATAAAATTTGGGGAACACAATGTGGGGTCCTATATACTCAATGCACCTCCTGAGATATATTCATTAAAGGGGTTTGTAGTATTACGAATATGAGCGGTCTATTGAGGGGTGTTTTTAGATAGTTTTTTATTTTTTTTTTTTGCACATCTTTGGGTGTCGCCCAAACCTGAAATGGCGCCTGCAATAAAAATCCGTATTGATAATGGGACCGCAGAGTATAGTAGGCTGCTCCTACCTATTCTGGGGCTTATGAGGTGCGCCAAATAATGCACTAGAGCCACATATGGGATATTTCTAAAACACGGCAGACCGGGGGGAAATTGATGTATTAGTTGCAGTATTACCCATAGTCACTCATTTACCGTATTCCAGTGGAATAATGGATTTAAATATTGAAATAATCTGCAAAAAAAAGTGAATTGTTTGAATTTTCACCTCACTTTGCTTTAATTTCTGTGTAAAGTATCTGAAGGGTTATCAAACTTTCCTAAATAGTGTTGTAAATACATTAAAGGGGTTCTAGTTTCTGCAGATGGCATCACTTAGGGGTTTATCTAACATGCAGGCCCCTCAAAGAGACTACGTCAGAAATGGAGTAGGTCCCTAACAAGTGAGGATGTGAAACTATTGCAAATGAGATTCTTGAAAAATGTGAGAAATTACTTACATAAATTCTAAGAAGATCTCTGTCTAATGTCGTTAAAAAAAAAAAAAAGACATTGTAAAAATGATTTGCCAAACCTATAGTGGGACATATGGTAGATCGCTATAGTTTAAACTATTTTGTGTGTGTATAATTGTCTGTCTTGCTTAACGCAGAAAATTTTGCAACTCTTCAAATCGCAAATTTTTCCAAATTTTCTCATGAATTTTGATATTTTGCACAAACAAACAAGGATTGTATGGTAAAAATATTTCGTACGCTAACTTAAAGCACAATGTGTCATGAGAACAACAGTCTCTGAATACCATGTATAGGTTATGAAAGTGTCAAAAAAGTTATTTCTAAAAATTGACACATGCTCAGTGTGCGTCCCAAAAACGCAGGGCTGTGGTCAGGAAGGTCAAAACGGCTGGGTCCTTAAGGTTTAACGCTGTTTAAGCTATGTTAGACTTGTGTGCTCGTACCTGCTGTTGTAAAAGCGACTGCTTCATCAATGTCTCTGTTTACAGGCTCAGATAGGGATAGTAGCATGAAGCTTAAATGTCAGTCACTGCTGTAGAGCTTTGAAGAAACGAACGAGGGTCCAAACTTACCGCATACAATGACTGGGACTATAGGACTGAATCCCTTGTAGGCAGGGTAACACAGCGCCTCTCGCTACTTGACGAAAGATATGACAGGTGCACAGATAATACTAATGAGCGGAGCTCCTCAAACCTCGACTCGATGAACAAAATGATGATAGAAAATAACTGTGCATTAAATAAGTACCAATACACACTAATATGCAAAAAAAACACAGTATAATACATTGGGAGACTGCACAAATGCAAAAATACCAATAAGACAACCATTCACACAGCCTTCTATGTATGAGGGGGTGGGTTGCTTTGTATTATAATTGTCACATTTATAGATAAGGCGATACAAACAGGGGTGTCCGCCACTTTTAATACTAAATTCAATTTGGATGCACCACGCTGACTTACAGCTATTGACAACTATATAAAAAAATTTCGGTTTTGATGCTCTGCCCATAACTTTTTAGGTGTCTAAGGCTATGTTCACATGGCTTATTTGGGGACGTAATTACGCCACGCAAATTATGCAGTGTGGCACCGGGGGCGGAGCGGGGGATCGTGAGAGGGGGGGGGCCCGGCTACCTTTCGACGGCTCTTTGACTTGCTTATACAAGGGCGCAACGCATAAGCCGATGTTGTAATTCACATGTCACTTATATCCCCCCCCTCGCACGTATTCGACCGAGCAGGCGACGACGGAACGCTAATCCATAGTTCTCTATGAGATGTGGATTACCGTATAATGAATGGGACCTTTTCAGCCGTAATTTGCGTATACTCAGGCAACGTAATTCCGGGGACCGAAAACACGGTCCATTTTAAGACATGTGAACATGGCCGCTACACTAAATTACTAACACCCTCTGCTCCCTAGTATTTGGGGCAAAAAAAAATACATATTGGAAAAATCAAATATGAGGTATTAGTTGATACAGTGGCCGCTATATTTCAAAAGCTCACAAACTGCGTCAAGGTTCCTAGTATCTTGCAAGTCCCTTACTCACTAACAATTATACAGAAAAAGATACTAAAAAATGGGATATTATTTATACGCCATAAAAAACGCAAAACCCGCAGAGATGGTCCCAACACTCGCCTGACCATGAAGTAAGAGACTTAACTTATGAAGATCAGGCTTTGAGAAACAGATAGTTCCCAAGTTCAATTATTATAGCTGGATACATTGCCTATTAATAAGACTAAGAGAAGCACTGATAGAAGTTACACACTAGGAATCCAATATAAAATAAAAAGGGCTTTGCATGACGGGAATTTTCAAATAGAAAGATGCCTATATGAAAGGCTGTTGACTAAAGAATATAATAAATATGTAACTGATGTGAATCGTTTCTCTGTAAGAGATGATTCAACCTAGTGAGTGTGCAGGCAGATGGGAAATGTATAGGAACTGTTCTATTCATCCTCACCAGTCTCCACGAAGTCTGTCTATATGTTCATTTGGAGGAAATGTCTTGCTGTCGGTTGCAGGACAGCTGGTCACTATGTCCACCAAGTGGTCCACACTAAGCAGCCAAGGACTCCTGTATAATTCAGTCTCTGTCGACCATCAGCTAGATAAAAAATTAAGGAGAGAAAAAATAAGGCTATGTTCAACGCAGTTTGACTTAACTATATGTTTTGGGTCGTTAAGATGTTGCAATGGTAAAAATATGTATCGTCGTTTCTGCATTGTGTTAAATGGATGCATTCAAAGAATTGATATGTCCGTTTTATGCATTGAAAAGGCAATTGAAACCATAGGGATATGTTTCTGAAGGCCAGAAACCATATCTAAATATATGTTTTTGAATGTGTTTGAAGCAATATATTTTACACGTTGCAAAAAAGTATCCAAGACGCTGTGTGAAACTACATATAAGGTTACCTTATTTACATACATGTGTAAGAGTAAGCACTTCAACACAAGCTGTTTTCTTTCTCTTGTTTACCATCTGCTAATATTCCCTAATTGTGCAGTTTATGTAATGACATTTTCTTAAAACTAAGCTTGAAGTATTTCACTTCATACAACTACATTTAGCTGTTTCTCTTAACGCAATCTCAACATGTCACATAAAGCAAGTGCTATACTTTCTAATTTATGTTGTAATTTACTATTTTCTTAGTTTTAGAGGAGGATAAACCTTCCTCGTATTTTTTTTATTGACGAGTTTTAACCTACAAAACTTCAATTTAGAATTACAAAATCAGAAAAAGTTCATATAAAAAAAAAAACTTTTGTAGTTTAAATTAGTAGCACCAACTATGGTGCTACTTTTGTCAAACAGGCAGAAGGGCCTGGTGATTGTTCCATGCCACATAATAATCTTCCTTTGTAAAGGGGGACTTGTACAAGTTTGTTAAACCCTAATAAGACAAAGAGGAGACAAAATACTTATGGTCTGGTCTTTTCAGTCCAAAGAAGCCTCATACTGCTTCTCATTTCTCTTTTTCTGTAGTGTGTATAATTTTCCACCTGGAGTGACCTTTGGATAGAAACTTTATGGCCGATCTATCAATGCTGTCTAATACTTGGATACAAACACAATCCAGTATCAGCAGCACCACTAGCATGAAAAAAAGAATATTCAAAAGAAAAACAATCAGGAGATTTTTGGAAAAAATTTTTCTTGACTACGTTAGAATACATGAAACATTTTGAGTGTTCTAGTTAACATTTTTTTATCAAAAAGGGTAAGGACCATCCTGCAAATCGAGATCGTTTTCTAACAATAGAGTAGGTTGTCCACCTGTATTGACGGATTGACTCTTTGCTGATTGGCAGAGTGGGCCTTAAGCAGCGTTTTGGATCAAAAATGTGAACTAAGAACCTCAAAATTTTTCATTATTCTAAGTGTGCAGAAATGCTTTCCAAAATTCCTGTGTTTCATTTTTGATAGTTTTTTGTTCTAGAGGTTGTGTCGCAAAGGATTATTGTATTAGTGTTTGTTGTTACTGCCATATCATTTGCTACCGCTATGTATTTTTTCAAAAAATTTTTTGGGGTAGGCAAGGGCGATGTCTCGCCGACGAAATTCTGAAATGTTTCTTTCGACCACGGTCTCATAATGGTAGACAGTCTACCAAAATATTGTTTTATTTATTCTTGGATAGTGGAAATGTAGATTAGACAGTCTTAAAATGTTCCACATAGTGTTGCTAAATCTGGTGTATGTTCAGACTGTTTAGTCTAAGGGGGGGTTTTATACCTTCTATTAGTTGGCTTACTTTATGGCAGGGGCGTTGTTAGAGGCCTAAAACATCTGGGGCATGGGCCCTTTGTGTTACATTTTTTACAACCAAGCTTGGTCAACACAGCATTTTTTCACGGGCGCATCACACGCCATAAAACTACTAGGCATGCACCTTTGTTTGGATTTAAAAAAGAAAAACATGATGTTCCTTGAGTCACAAATATCATTCCACATAAGATATGGATAATAACCTCAAAGAGAGTATCACTAGTAGTCGATGTAAAATCACGTTGCTTACACAATATTTAGCTCTTCAAGCCACACTTTATGTGTCATGATAATGTAATTATCTCTAGTAAATAGAAGTCATACGCAGTCTTACAAATAAATAACTACACATGAGCAAATAACCATTACGTACGTCACACCATCATACTGTTACTTACAAACAAACCGCCAGACATACCAAGACCATTGGTCCAAATAATATTACTACCTAAGGAGCAAATAATACTGCAGGACATGACCACATACAACATCAAATAGTGAGTACCAGTTGTACACAGGAGCTCTGCAAACCATATAAGTGATTACAGTGCAGTTACAACCAGTGACTCATAAGTGACATCTTCTCTGATCAGAGTCAGTTGCATATAGTTGAAAAATCTGCCACTGTCAGAGCCTCCCGGCAAGCACAGCACTAGTTTGGGGCAGCCGCTGTGTGAAATGGCCTACCAATGTCCCTGAGTTCAGTAACGTATATGCCTAGTGCACATGGATTGGCAACTGTGTGGATCAGTATGATACAAGTAATATACATGTATTATACTGGACCACACAACTGACGCTAAGTCTGCACTGTATATATACAATACTGACCCACAGTGCAATCTCATATTCATATAAACGTGCAGAACTCTGATTGCTCCTCGACTTTGTGGGTCAGTATTATATAAGTAGTATACAAATATAACACTGACCCATAAAACTGACACTCAGGGCCACATGTATGGAAATTATCTAGGTCTAAAATTCACTTTGTTGCACATAGCAACCAATCAGAGCGCCCCTCTCATTTTTACAGAAGCACTAAATTGAAATGATAAGGAGAGCTTCTGATGGTTTGCTGATTGCATCAAAGTGAGTTTTATGACCTAGACAGTTATCGTACATGGTGACCCTTCAGTCTGCACTATAACTATATAATACTGACTCATAGTTCAGACAATCGGTCTTTAGTTATGTAATATTGATCAGCAATGAGGGTCAGTATGTATAATTACAGTGAAGGCTGAGTGAGCAAGAGTCAGTGTATTTCAATTATGAGGATCAGTAATCATACATGTAATAATTGACGTATATATTTGTGGGTCATGTATAATTATATAACGGAGACTGTGAATTGTCAGCTCTGTGGTCAGTAATATATCAAGTAATATGTACAGTAAAATTATCAATTGTACCACACAGCTGACACTCAGTCTGTACTATAAATGTAAAATACTAACCCACAGTGCTGATAAATATAACATAACTGCAGACTTGTTGTTCAGTATTATAATATGTGTCCAAGAAAAGCAAAAAAGTCCCAGGAAAGACTTGTAAATTCGAGCGCAGGTAAAAAATATACTTTATTATCCCAAAAAACCACAGACCCACACTTGGGTGCGTGCTCGCAGGCATAGTTGTAAACTTTAGGGGGGGGGATTACGGAGGGGATAGTCCCCCGCCACTTTTTTCTGGGTCTGGGTGTACGTGTCCGCCCCGACTTTTTAGCCTAATCTTCACTCTTAAACAAAATAAGTTCATATGTGACAAGCGCGATGAGAATACACGGGGACATTGGGGAGAGTCAGAGCAAAGTAGGTCGGACCATGATGTGTTAACGCTTTGCCTCCTCTATATTTCTGTGCATCTTGGGGGTGCGACAGAGTTAGGCTTGCAGCCTCCAAGTGTCAATGCAGATGTGAGAGGCAGCGCTGTTGGGAAATATTAACGGTCATAGAGCAGGAGTCAGCAGGAGGGCTGATTCACTCGGTGAGAACTTGCTCACAGTCAGCACATCTGTGTCTGGGGCGTGTTATCTTTCCCTCCCATTGTATACCAGTTTCGCCCTATGCTCAGCCCTCATCAGAGAAGAAGAAGAAACTCTTGCGAATACGCGCCAACTTAACCACACTCTACAGGAGACAAGGTAAGGAGGGGGCTCCGAAGGGTCGCTAGGGTGTTGTAGGGTGCTTGTTAGTAGGGTATGTACTGTATATGTGGAGATGTGTAATTTTACTGGTACTAAGCCATGGTGTGCATCTGTATAGCAAATGTCACTTCTTGCCCTGCATAATGCAACCGGGGAAATAAAGTGGAATGGGATGTGTCCGGGAGACGCTGCAAGTATTTTAGAGAGTATGGACTGGCCAGCGTCGTATTTCTAAAACACGCCCGGCAGTGACAGCTAGATGCGCACAGTAAGCCTTCTCTCGGCTAGTACGCCTATTGTGATACATACCCTTCACAGTGGTTTGCATTCATGCAGAAAGATATGAATGCTGGATTCCCGGGCAGATTCAGTGCAGGATCCTGCTCAGAACTGGCGTTCTCAACGACAGGAAAGCTGATTTAACTATCTGTATACCCTATTGTAAAATCAGTAGTAGAAGGCCGTTAGTATGATGAGACATGATTTCTTACTTCGCTCGTATTTCTTTCAATTGTGTACTGGTAAGTGCAATTCACCAGAATTCTTCGGACGATGTTTTACACACGAATGACATGCAATAAAGGATAGGTATGCGGAAGAATGTCTTCTTGGAGACAGGCTGGCGCTCCCGTTTGCTCTTCGGAATTTGTCTTGGCTCCTTCAGGAGTTTGCAAGCTCAGTATTCCCAACATAGAAAACGACAGACTGTCAGTGACGACAAGAACTGTCATGTGAACTCACCAAAGTGTTGTAATGTTTCGTGTTCAAATAGTATGATATATATGCACACACGATTCCTGTGGTACCTTGTCTAATGTAGTCTCTGGAAGTACAGTGCTTTGTAATGTGAATATCTCCTGGGGGTTATGGTGTAATTAATCCTCTGTTGTACAGTGTGTAATGTAATCTCTGGTTGGGTTACAGTGAATAATGCAGTAATACTCTGGGGTACGGTGTGTAAAGACTAATCTTCTGACATACTGTTGGATAATGTGGTAATCTCTCGGGGTAGGGTGTAATGCAATCTCTGGAGGGAAAGTGTGTATCGTGTAATCTCCGGTTGTATGCGTGTGATGTAATCCGATGTATGTCCATTGAGTAGTTTTAATTCATTTCTAGGGTTCAGTGTGTAATATAAATACATTTTTGGGGTACAGTAAACATGATATTTTTTCTTGTGCACAATGTGCAATTCAATTTCTAAGGAGCAGTAGTAATGTATTTTCTGTAGCTCATATGTGTCAATGATAATTCTTTTCTTGGGGGCTGCGACAGTGAGTGACTGTCATTTCTGGTGTATGATTCAATGCATTAAAATACTTTTGGGGTACAGGTATGTGACATAAGTGTTCCTATGGGTGCAGTGAGGATTGGTGTGATCTTTTTAGTTTTCCTCCTTACTGTTGTGCATGATAACAAAATGTAATGGAGTAGTGATGAGGAGATAGATGGTGTGGTTGGAGGAGGTTAAGGATAATTTGCTTTCATTGGCGGCAATGTTTTTTTTTTGCGTAGAGGGGTGAGTAATAATATAGGGTGGGCTGGTTGGTTTCTTTGCCAGGGCTCCTCTTTTCTAGTCCCAGTCCAGCATCTAAACTTTCATTATGGGTAATTAGAGAGCCACTCATATTCTTACGGGATTTCACCAAAAGTGTTTGACATAAGGACTCCGACCTGGATTCTGCTGGGGGAGCTCACAGCACTCCCCTCAGACCTCATAGGCTGGTCTAGAGGGGGCCGACCTTTCACTGTCGAGGGAGAAGGAGGAGAGAGAAGGGAGGGAAAGGAGGGGAAGTGAAAGGGAAGGCGACCGCTGAAGGACGCTGGGGAGCGAGGGATAGTGAAGTTGGGGTGAAGAGATGAGGGAAAGAGAGAGAGAGTCCCACCCAATCTTCTTTGAAACTCAAAGAAGTTACACCCCTTGCTCGCAGGAACTACGCAATTTCTAGAAGCAATAAAAGATTCCTGCAGTATGGACCCATATTTATATGAGGAGAGTATATGTACACAAACAATGGTTGATTGTTGTTAACTAGAGAGCTCTGCCCCATAGCTAACTTTTGGATGGGAACCCACCTCCCCGACTGACGAAACATTAACCCATGGAAGACCTCTAGCAATGTTTACTTAGATAATACAAGGCGGCAAATACTCAACACCTTCACCACATACATTATCACCATCATACTGCTACCATAAAACCCGCACTACACACGCAAAAGCCCAACATTTACACTACTACATAAGCGACCTGGATCTATACGCTGTGCCAGAACACGACCATACATTACCCACCACATAGTGGAACCTGAAGTAATACCCCTTACTGTATACAGAAATAAAGAAATTCACTATATTACTGCCCAGTTATGTAGTGAGACTCATATCAGTGAGTTGCTATCAATGTATAGCAGACATGATTTTGATACCAGGGCGCTTGTATAGACATGTATGAATTACTCCACGTTCTTACACAGTAGTTTATAGTTGTAGATACCAGTGTACCCAGACTCTGTACCCCTCAGAATCTTATTACCAGGTAGGTAGACCACATTGAATAGGTTAAATAGGTTGGTAGACTCCAGGTAGGTAGGCAGTAGTTCTGCAGGGCTCAGGTAGACAGGCTACAGATAGGTAGATTGGTCGTAGGTAGGCTATAGGTAGGTAGATTGGCCTATAGGAGTAGGCCAGCTAGGAGTAAGAGTCCAGAAGCTGTAGGATATGACGCGAGCCCACCAGGATTGTAGGTTAGGTTGTAGGTGGGCCCCAGGTAGCTAGGTAGATAGGCTATAGGGGGCCCCAGATAGGCAAGGTTTATATAGGCAGGCATGCTTTAGGTAGGCTACAGAGCCCCTGATTGGTAGGCAGGCAGTGTTTAGAGAGGAGGGTTATAGGGGGCCGTATATGGGCAGGCAGGGGTTTAGGTGGGCTTATTAGGATTTCCATATAGAAGGCGCGTAGGCAGAGCGAGAGTTTTGGTAGAGATGACTTGATGTTCACAGCGGCGGTTTTTGTGATTCGGTTTTGTACGGATCCGTTTTACGGGATGTCGCGAGATACACGGATCTAACAATTGTCAGTGTGATAAACATTGAGTTTGATATGGAAAAGCGCATGCTGTTCCAACGGGAGATAAGTCAAACTACGATGACGCTTTGAGACTCTTCATGCACTGCGCTTTTTCGGAATCCGGCTTTAAGGATTGACATGTCAATTCTTAGGTTGCGGTTTCCGAAAGTGAAGCCCATAGGAGATAATGGAGTGCAAGTTTGGGCACCTGTCCAGAAAGCGCTCACTCACTCCTTGTACGTAACAGCTGCGCTTTGCATCTTGAATAGCCGGATGCGAAAAAGCGCAGTGAGCAGGGCTGGATCGCGGGAATACAGGGCTGCAGTTGTAGTGTCGGCTTGGATGGCGGACCGCACGGCTGGCAGGTATGCGGGCAGGTGAAAGGCGCCGGAGGCTGAGATCGGGGCACTGATCGCGTGGACAAGGTGAGCTGTGGACGAGTTGCTGCTGTGGGAGACGAGGTGATCTGGGACGAGGTGCTGCGTGTGGGAGGACGAGGTGATGCTGGTACTAGGTGCAGCACGTGGAGTACGATGTGGCTGGGACGAGGTTGCTTCTGTGGGAGTACGAGTGCTGCTGTGGGAGGACTAGGTGCTGCTAGTGGGAGGACGAGGAGAGCTAGGGACGAGGTGCTTGTCTTGTGGGAGGACGAGTTGAGCTAGGACGAGGGTGCATCTGCAGGAGGACGAGAGGTGAGCAGACGAGGTGCTGCTGTGGAGGACGAGGTGCTGCTGTAGGGAGGACGAAGGTGCTGCTGTGGGAGGACGAGGTGATCTGGTGGACAGGTTGCTGCTGTTGGGAGGACGAGGTGAGCAGGTGACAGGTGCTGCTGTGGGAGGACGAGGTTGAGCTGGACGGAGGTGCTGCTGTGGAGGACAGGTGAGCTGGGACGCGGTAGCTGCTGGTGGGGGGTGGGAGGAACGATGATAGCTGGGACGTAGTGTGCTGCTGTAGGAGGACAGGGAGCTGGGAACTAGGTGCAGCTGTGGAGGACTAGGGTGCTTGCTTTGGAGGACGAGGTGCTGCTGCTGTGGATGGACGAGGTTGAGGCTGGGACGTGGTGCTGCTGTTGGGAGGGAACGAGGTGAGCTGGGACGAGGTGCTGCATGTGGGAGGACGAGGTGAGCTGGGAACGAGTGCTGGCTGGTGGGAGGACGAGGTGAGCTGGGACGAGGTTGCTGCTGTGGTAGACGAGTGAGCTGGGACGAGGTGCTGCTGTTGGAGGACCGAGTTGGCTGCCAGTGGAGGACGAGGGTGCCTGCTGTGGGAGGACGAGGTGAGAAGGGACGAGAGTGCTGCTGTGGGAGCGATGTCAGCTGGACGAGGGCTTGCTGAGTATTGGATGGACGAGGTTCTGCTGTGGGAGGACGAGGTGCTGCTGTGTGGGAGACGAGGTGAGCTGGGACGTGGTGCTGCTGTGGGAAGTCCGAGGTGAGCTGTGACAAGGTGCTGCTGTGGGAGGACGAAGGTGAGCTGGGACGAGGTGCTGCTGTGGTAGGGACGAGGTGAGCTGGACGATGTCTGCTGTGGAGGACGAGGTTGCTGCTTGTGGGAGAAACGAGTGAGCTGGGCCGATGGTGCTGCTGTAGTGAGGAAGGACGAGTGCTGCGTGGGAGGACGGCGGTTCTGCTTGTGAGAGGACAGGTGCCGAGAGAGAGATCACCCCCCCCCCCCCCCCTCACCCTGCCCGTCCTTCTGAAAACGTCATCCGGAAAGCGGATGCGTAAAACGGCAAGTGAAAAAGCATTCAAAATGGATCCAAATAAAGAATCCCAATGCTGCTTTGCGGATCCCGCTTTACCCGGATGCGCTATTTCAGTGCCAAAAAAACGGATCCGTAAAAAGGATCCAACACGCCGTGTGAACAAGCCCTACGCCTGCCCAGTGACGCCCCCGCTTTATGGCATTAATTGCAGCTAAATGTTGGTGCTGTTTTTGGTGCATAGCATCGCATGCTAAACCACACTGCTTTAGCATAAAGACATTCCCCTTCTACTGAGGTCACACCTCTTTTGTCAGACAAGGTGCAGAGGTGTTAAGAAACTATCTAAAACACATAATTAATGTGGTGCAAAGCATGTACGCCTGTATTTTCAGTGGAAATTGCAGCATAATTCTGGTACACTTGCCATTATAAAGGTGCCCCTTTGTGTCTATAGCTGATATTTTTTCTATAACAACTACAACCCAGTACTTTATAATGTGCCTTCAAGGGGTTGTCTCACAATGCTGTAACACAGAGTCACATGCAGCTTCAGACTCACACTTCCTGGTCAGGCTGTGGGCGGTTCTACAGCAGTGATTGGCATATCAGCTCTGCTATTCCTAGCTATTCCTGTTAGAGGAATATGACTGTTAGAGTTTTATAAATAGTAGTCCACAAGGCTCAGGAGCTAGGAAGGGTTAATGACTGTCAGTAAGTAACATAAACAAGCTCTGTCGGGCTGATAAGAAACAGCAGGGAGTTTCGTCACCATCCCAACCAGTGCTTCTGTAGCCTGTTAAAGGAGAGAGATGGCCGGTAACTAGGGAAGCATGTGTCCAAAAGCAAGATATAAGATCTGCTCTTCTCTGAAGAGAAGCAAAATCAGAACAGCAATGAATTTGGTAAACATCTTTATTTATCTTTGCCTATATGTTTAACACTAATCAATAAAAGATTTTGGGCCATTTTGCCCCTATTAACCTCATCTTCTGTTTAAACAGTGATTACAGTTTCCTAAAAAAGGGAATTTTTTTTTTATTTTATTTTTTTAAATATCACTCCTTTAAGAGAAACTGGCACTGCCAATTGTGTTTTCTGCAAAGGTTTATCACAGGTTTAAGCAGTGCTGTTTCTTCTCATAAAATTACTGCAGATGTAAATATATCCTTGACTCTAAAGGAATATTTCAGATTTTTTCCAATATGACATTTTTTTTATTTCAAAATCACTCAGTAACCAGGATTTTTTGTGATGAATATAACAATTCATTTTTCTAGGTCAAGATGAGAAAAGAACATTCTTTCTTAAGTTGTTGGCCTCCTGAGCCTTAAATGTAAAGCATAATTGAGAAAAAAGTAAATACTTCTTATTTAGTATGGCTAAAACGTATTCATACTTGTCAAGTGAATTATCTTATGTCCTCTGCAATTCTTTGTGGAAGACATACACAAGCATTTATTAAGGCAATGAGATATAGCTGGAACGTAATCTGTCATACCCAGACATGAATGAGTGCTATAGGTAGAAAAAAAATACATGATATATCGATAACTACGACTTTCTGACTGTTAGTGGATCAATATGACCTCATTGCCACCCTTCAAATTATTGAATTACAGATCATAAGCAGATAGAATGACAACAGCCACCAGATGTGACCCCATAGTAATGGACATCCTTTCTCAAGTCTGAACATAAATGCAAACACATATTTCTTAGTGTAGACACAAAGTTAGATTACAGAAACATCATACTATATCTATAAACATTCCTACTTTACAAATGAATTTGTTAACAATAACCAGCTTATGTATATAACAGACCATAGACCATATATGATTTGAAAAATGCTAGAGATTCTGTCTTCCAATATGATGAAAGCTAGCAGTGAGTAAGGCAAGTCAGGAAACAACACAACATGTTGTTATATTGTTAAGAGCAGATTGGAAGCCAGATGAGGGCAGGTTAACGCCACAATTGGCAATGGTGCAGCAACAACACAGAAATATAGGCTGGTTCGAAAATGAAAATTGCTTACAAAGAGGTTCTATCATGATGGTTTCTTGACAAGGCACAGTTCTTGGTGGTTGCAATATTTGGAGTATAAAGACTTAGGGCCACATGTATGAAATGGTTTTGGTCTAAAACTCACTTTTTTCCCATAGGTTTCTATGGGGAAATATGAGTTTTAGACCAAAACCGTTTCATACATGTGGCCCTTAGTTTCACTTCTGAGAGGCACAAATTCATGGTGGTTTTACTTCTAGGAGGCGCATATTCTCAGTGGCTGCAATGCTTACACCGAAAGCCAGTATGAGATAAAGTGATGGCTTTTTGTTTGCAGCGCAGAAGATGATTCATCCAAGCCATGATTAGTCAGAAGTCAAGTTTTAGCAGTAATTCACTGCCCAGTGCTAGCATATGTGTCAATTCCTGGGGTATTCACTGTCTTTGTGACGACAGCTTGTGCTCTGCCTTGTCCCTCTGACAGCAGCAGCTTACATTATATTGCAGGTGACCAAAACCTTCCTTACACGCTTGACTGCCCACTGTCTCTCTGATCAGATTTCTCTCAAAAGGACATGCAGCTCTTTTTCTCTGACGCAGACAGCTCTCTCACTTGCACCAAGATGGCCTCTATATATTGTACAAATATATTGCCAGGAAGTGAAAGCCTGAAGCTACCTAATGTTCTAAACTGACCTCTGACCCAAAGCCCCTATTAGCCCCTTACCAACATGTGACATATGAGTACGTCATACTGCCGGTAAGGGTCTATGTAGCAGGATAGCTCCCCAATCCCGCTACATAGAAGGCTGCAATTAACAGATTACATCTGCTGGTAACATCAGGGAATAGAGCCAGCTCTGTTCCATGATGTCTAACCCCTTAGACGCTGTAGCGTCTAAGTGAATTATAAATGGTGCCGTGTACCATTTTTCACGCCAGTCGGCACCCTGTGGCGATATTGCATTTTGCCAGTTGGTTAGCATGGTGACTGGAAGCTTTTTCGTGGCTTCCATCTTTGCCATGGCTTCCATGTTTTAACAAAACCACTGTCCATGCTCCCAACAGGAAGTTGGTAAAATCACAAATCACCATCATTGTTTACTTTTTTACCGTTTTATATTGTTTATACAATGTAAAAGAGTGTAGAGATCGCAACCACTAGCGGTTAAGTACCCTAGGGGGACTCAGTGTAAAAAAATATGAAACATTAAAGGGGACACGTCCAAAAATTGGCGGCGCCGCCGCGGTTTTTAAGTGCATTAAATGAGTGTAAAGTGCGGCAGAAAGTCCAATCCTCTCAAAAATGCATTGCGCAACGGAGGCACATAACGTATCATTACTAGTATATGTAATGCGCCTCAATAGGCACATTGCGCTATGGAGGCGCACAGCGTATCATTCATAGTTTTGGTGTACAACAGTTCATTTACATTGAGAATATGGCATCAAAAGTGGTTTTGACGCAAAATAGACCGAAAAACTGGCGTTGTCATGTTGGGACATGTCGCCCTAAAAGTTAAAATTACCCTAATTTTTCCATTTTACAAATAAAAATAAATAATAAAAACGTTCCATATAATTGGTATTGATGCTTCTGAAAATGTCCTATCTATTAAGATATAACATCATTTATCATTTATTTATCTATCCCAAAATGGTACCAATAAAAAGTACACTTCAGACCGCAAAAAAATGCACCCTCCTTCAGATTTATAGGTGAAAGTCCTAAAAAGTTATCAGTTGCAGAAAATGTTAGAATTTTTTTAACAATACCATAACATACTGAGAACCTTACATATTTGGGATTGCCAGAATAATATCAACTTGTAGAATACAGATAACAGATATATACTGAAGAGTGAATGTTGTGAAAATAAAAAGAATGTTTTTTTTTTCACAATTCGCCCCACTTTTTTTTGCGGTTTTCCAGTACATTCTATAGTACAGTGAATTACAAGTACAAGTACATCTTGCCCCACAAAATAAGTCCTCATTTGTCTATGTAGATGGAAAAATTAAAAGTTATGGATCTTGGAAGGTGAAGAGGGAAAAACAAACGTATATTAAAATTAACAGCACACACTATATAAACAATTGTCCCAGACACCATACAATATAATGACTTTACAATTCAGTTGTAACCATTGATGTTATTTATTGTGTGCACTGGATTTTGGAACTAATGCCAAGCAGAAACTTATAATAGACATCAGCAATTCTTTTCCTGAAGTGCGCTGAATGACATTCCCGGCACCTCTTGCTTCTGCCTCTCTGAAACTTGGGGGAGAGAAGTTTCAGATAAAAAGACTGATTGGCTGAGTAAGGTCTTAGGGAGAGGTGTGAAGCAGCAAGGAGGCTATGTTTGCACTGTGTTTGCACTGCAGACAATAGAGACTCCTACCCTTGGGTTACAGACAACAGGCACAGAAAGAGAGGCCTAACAACCCATCAATTCACTCTGAAGGGGTAGGAAATAATCTTGCAGCATGATAATCAGGTGATTATCCAGGTATCTAGAGTTGCCCACAGTATCCTAATCTGCCTCAGAAGAACAGGCTCTGTAAAAAAAGACTGATGAGAAAACCTCTTTAAATTCAGGGTGCTGTACACTCAAGAGTGGGTTTACATATATAAAATAAGACCAAAACAGGTATAATAATAGAAAACTAACTACTACTTTAGATACAAGCGCCAGGTGTTTCAGGGAACAAGCTGCACAAAGATCGTCAGAGGAAATCTCCTGGCGGCAAATCCTCTAAGAGATGATATTAAAAAAAAAAAAAACAAAAAAAAAATATATATAAATAGTATATATATATATTAATATATATATATATATATATATATCAATATATATATAGAATGTAATAGAACAAGGCAGCACTCAATAAAGAGCAAAATCCTAAAAGGATGTGTGCCAGCGACTATATACCGTAGTCAGAAAGTCCCACACATATCCTCAAAAAATTGGCAAGCTCTCCAAGGATGAAAAAATAATGAATTCAACTTTTTTATAAAAAAATTTTCCCCAACATGTCCACAGGCAACGTTCCAGCCATTACAGAAAGGCTTTTTGAGGAGATATATATATATATATATAGGTATAATAATAGCACTAAGTAACTAACAACTGATACAGAGGGAGAGGACCCTGCCGTCAAGGAAACCAAACCCGCCCCTCAAGCAACAAAAGCTTTAAAGTCCAAAGGAGCAGAATGAATGAAGCAGGGACAGACATGTTTGTGGGTGGTGCAACGGCAGCAGGGTTCATGTAGGTTGTAGGCTATCCAGTACGGGGCCGGACATGGGGCGCAGCCCTGGTGGGAGGCCCCTCATGACCCGGCGCGCCGTGCGCCACAGGAGTTCAGGGGCGGAGTTGGGCGCGCGTCGCACGGGGCAGGGCCGGCATATAAAGCCGTGCCCCGAGCAGTGCAGGAGCAGACGCGTGTCGGCAGTGAAAGTGAAGTGCCGGACACGCGCTGGCCCTAACTGGAAGTTTTTCTCCAAGCTGATGTGAGGTCTTCACCTTATACTTTGTGTCATGGCCAGTGTGGCTGGGGGGGAGGAGCTGCGTGGTCCCGGCTGGCTTGAGGAGCAAGTTCGGGGTGCATTGGGGGGAGAGGCTGCAGCCTCTGTCTCCCACACAGTGAGTCCCTGTACTTGCTCTCAGTTCTATGGCGGAGGACACGCCCCCCTGAACGGTTAATGCCCCGAGTTAAACCCCGGGCCGCATTCGCCGTCGGAGCCCCTCGGAACCTCCGTCCGACGCGCGGCCCTCCGGGCGGTCGCGTGCATTTCGGTCCGGAGGATCCTAGCTAGGCGGGTGGGCGAAAGCGTAACGAGACAGGACAGTCTCCGCCCAGGATCTGTTGGTGGCGCCTGCTGATGCTTCCTTACGTCCGTGGGAGTCTCTCCTCGCGGCTGCCGGCAGGGTTTCCCCTGGCGAGAGCACCAGGTCGGGGTGCTGCCCAGGGAACGTCGAGGGAGCGTGGAGGCCACCAGAGTTCGGAAGGTGAGGGATCAGCATCAGACCCTGGGCGCCTATGATTACCCCATTGACAGTGACGGGGTGGTGGAGACGGCCGGGCGCCTAGTGGGCTGTGCGTGACAATGCGGCGCAGAGATTCCATCTGGGATCTCCCTCTCGAGGGACGTTGAGGGAGTTACGGTCGTGAAGTTCATCGTGTTTCTGATCAGCGCGTCGTGTGCAGTCCTGGAAGCCGAGGAGACATGACATGAGTATCCGGAGCGTGTGACGGGCGTCGAGGATCGGGCAGACTGGCTGGCGGCATCACAGCTCCCGTGCAGCCTGTGGTCTTCAGTCCAATGTTTGAGTCTAGGCGCAGGCGGCGAAAAGTTTAATACGGCGGGGTTTAGCTCCGGGGGTTGGGAGCGGTACCACAGGGCGTTACAGGAGGTTAGCGTGTAGATTGCGCGAGTTGTTTTAGCGCGTATTCCCGTGTGCAACAGGGGCCCAGATGTTCTCCCGCTATCGGGCCTGGGGGTCAGCGTAGGGTTATCGTCAGTGCATATTCCTCCCTCCGATGGGGGTAGGGGATTTGGGCATAGAGAGTGGGTTTAGCATCAAGGGGACAGGGTTAACAGGTGGACCTTGCAACAGAAACATCCAGTAGATAGGGTGCGCCTCGACGATCAGGGCCAAAGGGCGAGGTATATGTCGTTTTGAGGGCCCTTTGGCACTCTACTTAAAGAAGGAGTAAAAGAAAAAATTTGGAACGTGACAGAATACGGCAAACATTTTTCTTCTCTTCTATTACCGTTAGAAAAAGTTCAATTTAAGCAAAAGGAAAACGGGACGAAGTAAAAAAGAGGCTGAGGAGAAGCGTAAGTGTGTCGGTTATTACCGCAATACCTTTTCAGAACTTGGCTACAGCGTATTTCTATTTTGGGCGAGGCGTGGTGGGGGAAAAATCCCCGAATATTGCTCGCCCCATCTGTTATTTGGACTCATAATAGGGGAGGCGCTACGTGTTTACCGGGGGAACAGGCGTGTGTTACGCTATGACGACAATTTTTAGGTTCATAGAAAAGTCGTGAGGCCAACAATCCGTGTGGGATCATAAGACATCTGTGTTATGTCTGATGGTGATTTCCCCAACGATGGAACGGCCACCCTTTCAGGGAGGACCCGGGGGCTCCAAGTCATCTAGGGGGGGTGTCCGGGTCTTTTGGGGGCGGATCCCAGTCAGGATTCAAGGCCGGGGTCTGCTGGCAATTTAACGACAGTCAATGTCGTTTCGGGACAGCATGCCGCTTTAGCACGTTTGCTCGGTTGTGCCTGGTGCGTCGCCACCGTCCCCCACCCTCCCCCCCCCACCCCCAGCTCCCCCCCCCCCACACCCCCAACCCCCCCCACCACCACCCCCCCGCACCCCCCTCCCACCTCCACCCCCCCCCCCTACCTCCCCCCCCCCCCCCCAACCCCCCCCCCCCCTCCCCACCCCCCCCCCCCCCTCCCCCCCCCCTCACACCCACCCCCCCCCCACCCCAACCCCCCCACCCCCCCCCCACCCCCCCCACCCCCCCCCCCCCCCCCCCCCCCCCCCCCACCTTCCCCCCCCCCCCCCCCCCCCCCCCGCACCCCCCCCCCCCGCCCACCCCACCCCACCCCCTCCCCCACTCCACCCCGGCCTCCCATGGCGCATCCCGGTGCATGCGAAGAGGTAGGGAAAAGAGGGCTGGTCTTCGCAAGGGAATGACACCGGATGAACATTCTCGCAATGGAGCCATAACCTAAATAGGTACCCGGATCGGCTCGGCGGTCACACGTACTGGGCGAGGTTTATTTAGGGAAGGGTTTTCGGTATCCCATCCCCCGCCCATGAGGTTTCCTTTTGGTTTAAAAAATTATGTTCTAGCGCGCGTTGTCACCCCGGGGTGGTATCAGAGAAGCTGACGAAGGAGGTAGCACTGGGCAGGATGGTGGGTCCATTTGCTTCGCGTCCATTCCCTGACTTAGTGGTCTCCCCGTTAGGTGTGGTGCCAAAAAAAGGAACCTAATAAATTTAGGTTGATCCATCACTTGTCCTTCCCGAGGGGTTCGTCGGTCAACGATGGATTTTACCCCGGAATTATGTCGTTGGTAATATACGTCCTTCACGGCGCAGTCCACAGTTCGTTGGGTTCCAAGTTCACGGTCGGGGGCCTCTGAATGGCAAAAAACGATATCTAATCCCGCATATTTCGGTTAATGCCGGTGCACCCGGATAGTGCTCTGATTGTTGGGGTTTGTTTGGGGTGGGTCCCGTTTTTCCATAGATCAGTGATTGCCGATGGGTGTTCATCTCATGCTTTTATTTGAATGCATTGAGTTTCGATTATATCAGAATGGGTGTAACAGCTGTTATACAATATTATGGACGACTTCCTTTGCATTGGGCCCCAGCGGACTCAAGTTTTGCGGGTCGCTATTGGCAACGTGAGCAATGTGTGAGTGGCACACTCGGGTTCCATTAGCCCCGGACCAAAGAACAAGGGTGGCCTACCACTTTGATTAATTGTCTTGGGCATAACGCATCGATTCAATCTTATTGAGTGCCTGTTGCCGGAGGAGAAAGTGGGTGGACATTAGGAGAGAGAATATCTAAAATTCTGGGTTATAAGACGTGACGCTTAGGGATCTCCAATCTCTTTGGGCAAATTGAATTTTGCCTGTCGGATCATACCAATGGGGAGGGTCTTTTCGCGGCGGCTGGCAGGGGCAAACAGCGGGGTGCAGGCTCCGCATCATTTTGTAAGGTTGACAAAAGGGTTGTATGCGGATTTAAAGGTATGGCAGTCTTTTCTGGCACAATAATCATGAGCTTCGATTATTTTTGACAACAGCTTGAGTAATGGCGGATTTCGAAGTGTTCACTGTATGCGTGCGGGAAGTCGTGTGTTATCGGGGCGTACGTGCCAGGGGTACTGGTGTGCGAAGCCGCTGGCCCGGCTGAGTGAGGTGTGGGCTGGTCAGCCTCAAGAACCCTGGTGCCCTCATGTGGAATTGTTTCCCAATCGTGGGGTGGAGTCGTTTTCAAAATAAGAAAGGTATTCGCTTTAACTGCGATAATAAGGTGAGTGGTCCAGCGATTAACTCATTAACGGCCTCGTCCCCGCGCTGTTTTGTGTTTGTTCGCCGCTTGGTATTGGCTTTGTCTGGACTAAACGCGTGGATAACGCGACACACGCCCCGGAGTGAAGAAAACAACGTGGCTGATTGCTTTATTCTTCGTTTCCCAGTTTGATGCGGTCGTCGGAGTCTGGCTCCAGAGTGGCAGCGCGGTGGAAGTGGCGTGCCCCTAGGACCTGTAGACCAAGGGTTTTGATTCCGCAAAACCGCTGTTCAGGTTATCGTTAGCACCGGGGACTTGGGATTCATACCAGGCTTCCTGTGCCATATGGGAAAGGTGGCTGGAAGGTATCGGGCCAGTATCTTCAGACGGGGAGCGAGCAGCGGGGTTGTTCAGCTTTATCGGCCATGTGACTGAGGAGGGATGGTGTCAATTTCAAAGTGTCACGATTGTGTCGGCTGTTGCCTTTGGATTTAAGGCACGGGGTTGTGGATGTGACCAACGACTATTTTTTTGGAGTGGTTCAGGCATTAAAAGGGATGAGGCGTGGTACTAAGAGGATGGATAGGCGGCGCCCGGTGGTTTTCCATTTATTGGAACGATTGGGCACAAAATTGGTTGAAGTTTGTAAACTCGGATTTTGAGGGATTAGTCATTTCCGTTATCATTTCTCGTTGGCCTTTTTTGGCGTTGTGCGCATCGGGGAGCTGGTTTGTCCGAGTAGGGGCTGTGGAGATGGGGATTAGAGATGGGTGGATAGTGCAAGAGCACGCAGAGAAGGGTCTAGCAGTGAGTTTATTAAAATGTCTCAAGACGGTATCAGGTGGGAAGAAGGCAAGCTGGTAACCTTGGGAGCATTGGAAGGAGCACTAATGTGCCCGATTCGAGAGCTTTCATGGAATATGGTGGGCGGCGTTCTAGGGGCGTCTCCTGGCCCCCTGCTCATTCACAGCTGAAGGGAGATTTTTAGTCCGCAGTTTTCAACTTACCGGTGCAGTTTTTTTCCCAGCGATGTTTGGAGGGACTGGTCTGGACCCTGTCCTATTTTGCGCACGCATTTGTTTCGAAATAAGGGCGCAACAAAAGCGGCGCGATGGGGGGGCCGTCGATGCAGATTCCAGTGTGAAGGATGTCCGTGGATTCCGACCGTTATTGGCTATACATCCGCCCTCATCTGATTCAGGGTGTATAAAGGGTAGGGACGGTGTGTTTTTGTTATGACCTGTTTTTGATATTATCTTTTTCATTCTTACAGGACAACGATTGATATTTTGGATTTTTGGCCAACTTCGTTTGTGCATTTTGGTGGCACAGCGAGCGGCTCAGCGTGCGAGTGGCCGGCAGTTGGGAATCCCGTGAAGAAACGTCGAAAGTTCAGCAGGTATCGGGAAAGAGGAATGTTTTTGGAGTCAGGTTCCTGCCAGAATATCATCGTTTAGTGGCCTGTGGATCATCCCCGGATTGTTGGAGTGAATTACAATTTTGGGAGGAAATGATTTGGTGCATTCTTTCCTTATTAGGGAACTGATTAGGGATGGTGGCAGCTTTGACTTCTTCGACTCTGGTCCTACCATTTCCTAGATGGTGACGTCTGAGTCTGACATCGTGCCAACGTTGGCATGGGTGGAACGCGGATTCAGTGGCATGAATAATATGGCAAGGATCAGGTGAATAGGCTGTGTTGCGTCATTTAGTAGCGAGAAATAGGGATTTGTGGTTAGCATAGGGAGCTTGAACCTGGGCGACGGGGAGTTTTTGGAGGAGACGGAGTGCATCTGAATGCAGTGGGGCTAATATTATGGTCAGCTTAAAATTCGGGAAGGGCTAGAGAGTGTTTTGGCGGCTTGTGGGTGCGATTCGCGATCGTGAGGGGTCCCGGTCACTAGCTTTTGGCTGATTTGGGGGTTCTCATGTAGTCGTTAAAGGATTGGTGAGTCATGTATATCGGCTTATCGCTCCCAGATTTTCTATGGATGGACCATGCTGGCGAAAGTTTGTTGGCTCCACATGGCAGAGTCCTTGTTGATCAGTTTGCACTTAAAATGTGGTAATGCAGCAAATTTTGATAGATACACCACAGGTTGAAATGAAAGGTGCCAAATAATACCATTAAATTAACCGAATACAAACCGATACTGTTTTTTGCACTTTTGCCCAGTCCAGATTTGTTGATAGAGCCACCTTGCAGTTAAATTTGAATCCAGCAATTGTGTAGTTACTACAGGTGAATGGTTTTGAGGTCATGTTGCTGTGAGATACAGCTATAATTATGGTCCTTTGGAACAGAAAATGCTTCTTAAAGTGGCATTTCTCCCTCACAATTTTTTAATATGGCTGAGAGTCTCATAGTTATAATTTTTTGGGGTCATTACTGTGGAAGATACATGCAATAATCATGTCCCTTTGGAATCAAATATGTGGATTCTTAAGTGGCATTTCTCCTCACTACAATTTTTTAACAGTCTTGGTCTATCTTGAAAGTCCATTTTTATAATTTTTTGGGTCACAGCTGCTATTGAAATGCAGCAATACTACAGTTCCTCTTATATAAAAAAATGTATTGTTTCTTAACAGACATTAGTTCTTCACAATTGAGTCCAAAGTAGGTCTCAAGGGTCATGCTTTGAATTTTTTGGGGGCATTTTGGCTTTGAAATGCAGCTATAGCTACGTCCATTATAAAAAATGTTGTTTTACTAACAGACACTTTGTTATCTTCACAATTTGTCCAAAGTTGCTCAAGGTTCCAACCTTGAGAAGTTTTTGGGGGCATTTTGCAGGATTAATGGTATTTTCCCAAAATTAACTGCGTCCAGGACAAGGTATAAGTCAGATGTCCAGGATTCAAACTAAATGGTGGTTGAAAGACACCTTTTCTCCCGGCACTTTTTAATCTGTGGTCAAACAGGTTAAGGTCATTCTGCGGTACAGGTCATAATAGTAGTCAATTGTCCAGGTTCAACTAAAATGGTAGTGAAAGACTCCTTTTTCCGGCACTCTATTTTAAATGTGTGGGGTCATGCAGGTTTGGGGCTCATGCTGGTGGCCCAGGACGATAGACAAGGTCCGAGTTCAACTAAAATGGAGTGTTTAAATACTACCTTATTCCGGCACTTTTTTAAATGTGGGGTCATGCAGTTTTGGGCTCATGCTGTGGCCCAGGACAGGTATAGACAATGTCCAGTGGAAACCTAAAATGGTGGTCTGAAAGACACCTTTTTCCGAGGCACTTTTTAATCTGGGGGTCATGCAGTTTTGGGCCCATGCTGTGGCCAGGACAGGTAAGTCAATGTCCAGTGAAACTAAAATGGTGGTTGAAAGACCCTATACCCGGCCCTTTTGAATCTGTGGGTCATGCAGGTTTGGGGCTCATGCGTGGCCCCGGACAAGTATAGTCAAATTCCCCGTTTAATAAAAAAGGGGGTTGAAAGGGCTCCCTTTTTCCCGGGGACTTTTAAACTGGGGTCATGCAGGGGTTGGGGGTTTATTTCTACGGGTTCCCCGCAGGGGTATTCAATGTCCCATTCAAGTAAAAAAGATGGTTCAAATCAAAAATGCCTTCTGGCACTTTTTTAATTTTTTGTGTGATGCAGGGTTTTTAAAGGGGCATGCTGTGGAAAAAAAAGGGAAAAGTGAATGGTGTGTATTTTTTTTTCCCTTTTGGGTTTTATAACCCAACTTTTGGGTTGGGCCCAAATGTTTTCAAATATCCAATTTTACTGTTTTTGGATGTTAAATTTTTAGCTTCCCAGCCCTTTTTTGGGGGTTTAAGAAAAGAATTTTTGTTGCCCTCCCATAAAACTTTAATGGTCATCCCCTCTAATCTACTAAACCCACTATCGACCATCGACCGTGTCGATGGCCAACTTTAAACGCTCAACACTAACCCGTACAATTCAAATCGCCCCGTTCTGGGCAATTGCTTTCTTGACCCTATCTCTGTTTTTGGGCCTTCGTAGGCACGAGAATATCGCTGTTGCATTAAGATTTCACCAAGAGTAGTAACCTAGGAGTCCCCTGCTGCAAAGAAAAAAATTAACCCTTTTAAATTTCCAGGGCCATAGGGGACCCCCGCAGAATTTACCTTCTTTTTACAGGGAGGCCCCCATTTCACCCCAAAAAAACAAGACAACAGCGATGAAAAACTTTTAAAAAATAACCTTTCAAAAGAGAGTAAAGTGATAAAAAGAAGTGTATGGAAACCTTTCCCGCGTCTCCAAATGATAGATGTTGGGGTGAAGAAGGATCGAGCATACACAATCCTGTCTTTCAGTGTAAGTAAAAGTGTCCCAGCGGGGGCTTATTCCCCTTTCCCCCACTAAAAAAAAACAAAATTTTTTCGACACTTTAATTTTAAGAGACCCAATCTTGGAGAAATAGTTTTTGAACAAAGGAACATGTCTGACAGCCATCTCATTTTTTAAAGCCTAGCAAAATTTTTGGGCCCAAAATTTTTTTTGCCCCCTTTCTTTTCCCCAAAAATTTTTTTAACCCAGGTTTAATTTTTTTTTCCCCCCCCACCCGAGAAACTTTTTTAAACCTTGGAAAAGAAACAGAGATACTTCCCTGCTTTCCACCTACACATAAGTGAAAGCAATGATGTGTGTTTAATACAAGCAGTCCCCGACTTACTCTGTTCTGACTGACATCTGTCCCCTAGTTACAAACGGAGACTTATGTGGCAAGCTGGCACTTGTAGTTCCACAGCAGATATTAGTTGTGGAATGACAAGTTCCAGCATGCCACTGCGGCACATGAGGTGGAAAAAAAATTTGAAATCTTCTTAACAAAATGCAAACCCAATGTAAAAACCCTTCCCTTCACTATCCAAAACGAAAAAAAACTTTTGTGCTGGCGTTACATTTAAAAATAAACCTTTATCCGACTTACTTCAAAATTCCAAATTTAAAAAGCAAACCTACAGTCCCTATCCCGTTTGTAACCCGGGGACTAGGTCATTATGTCATTAGTTACCATTTTATTTTAGTTTTTGTCCTAGCCTTCCATTAACAGCATTTTCCAGCCATGAATTACCCATAAATTCTTAAGCCTCAGATGCCTCTCAGATTTTGTGCTATTTAGATTCACCCATTTACCCACTGAGTTTAAGTAACAGATGTCCCTCACAATATATGCTGTATATGCCTTCCAGAATGCCTGGCACAGGTGTTCCCTAGCTGTACCATCTGCCCTGGGCTGGGTATCTTCGCTGTGTTTTATCAGAGTCTAACACCTGATGATCACTTTGCTATGAAGTGTGATTCTACGTGGGGATGGGGTTGTGCAGTGCCTAATACCCCTTATCAGTGCTAAGAATTCCCACAGTCATGAAAAGCTTTTCTATAAAAATGTCATGGCAGCAAAGCCGACATAACTTTTTGAATTTTGTGACATGAAATAATACATTAAAGAGAACCTGTCCCATAGATTTTAACCCCCTTGCTGAGGGCAGCAGAAGGTAGTGTCAGACATGCTGTTTCCAGTGCTGTGTCCTTTATTCTGTAAGATGCTATAGTTTTCGTGTATTTAATGCTCAAATCTGCAGTCATTCGAAGAGTCCTTCAGAGTGCGGGTTTTTTTTCAAACCCGGCCAATCGGGGGCTACCCCCCCACCTCAACTGAAAAAACCTTTTACTTTGAAAAAATAGAAACTTTGGGAAAAAACGTCAGGGGGGGCGGAGCAAACCCTTTTGGGTGGGTGGAGCTAACCCCTGCTCATAAAATAAGATTTGAGGGGGTGAATGCCAAAAACTGCTGCATTTTTACAGAAAAAGGGACAAAATCCCCGGGAAACAGCAGACCCTGACAGTACTTGTGCTCCCCCTCAGCAGGGGGGCACAACCAAAGTGACAGGACCCTTTTAAATTGATATTTTTTTCCGGTGTCCATGATTGTGTTTTTGTGTATTTTTAAAATAATACAAAAAATTACCAAAAAGTTCCCCTTTTACTTGATTTTTTTGCATTTTTGAAAAATCTGAATTTTTTAAACATTTAAAATTAAAATTTGTCAACATGCATTTTTTGTAGCATCAATTTTTCTATATGGAAAAATGCAATGATTTTTGGGTGAAAATTTCTGCCCCAACAAGCTTTTCCCTGTACCCAAAAATTGGGTGCAAAAATTTTTTATTTCCCCTCCAAATTTTCGGGACCTGTACGGGAAAAGTTTTAGCAAAATTTTCCCCCTCTTTTGAAAATTTTAAATGAAAATGAAACTACTTTTTGTTGGGAAAAATTCTTGACATCTTTTTAAAATAAGAAAAAAACCCCACAATTGGGGGTTTTCTAACGTAAAATTTAAAAAATATTTAACATTTGAAAAAGCTCAAATGATTAAAGAAACTTTGAAGGAAAAAAACTTTAAAATTAAAAAAAGTCTGACTGTATCTGAGACGATTTTTATTATGAGCTATATTCATTTCTTTCACTTGAAGTCTGATATATAAAAATACATTAAAATAAATTACCATGCATGGTATAAAAAGCTCAAATGATTGAGAAGCATCTTATTGAAATCATATTCCCACCTTAAGAAATAATTGCATATGATATGTAAATGCCATCATGATCGAGGGATTTTATTCTAAGATTTTTTCCCAAAAGGTAGACGCAAACCCTTCAACAGTTTCCTTTCCCACAAAGAAAAACCCTTTACCTGACCACAGTGCCCCATAAGTCCGTTTAAATAGCCATTCATAACAGGCCCCCCTTATCAGTTTCAACGAAAGTCTCCCAAATGTCCGTCACAATTTTTTCCCCCCAATGCCATTTGTGTCCCTTTAAAAGAGCCCATGCCCTCTTTCTGAAGTTTGGGAAAAGGCCTCCTAAAAACATTTTGGGGTTGCCAATTTTAACCGTCAGATTCCTGTGAATAGGCATCATCAAAAGAATTATCTCCTCACCCTCACAGGACTTAGCTAAGTATTTTTTATATCTTTCTGTGAAAATTTTAAAAAAAGATTAATTTATTTGATTTCCCCCAAAAATTAAAAATGTTTGGGAAACCCACAGCGCTTTCATTAAAAAAATCACCCCTTTTAAAAACCCCTTTAATTAGGGGGAAAACGGCCCCCCCCCCGGGGCGCCTTTTCAGATATATAAAAGTAAAACAGTCAAGTCTTAAAAGGGTTTCCCCTGCAGAAAATATAAAAGTAAAAAACCCCCCGGGGGCCAAAGTAAAAAAGCCCCCCCCGGCCACTTTTTTTAGGTCACCTCCAACGCTTGTTAACCAAAATTAAATTTTTAATCCCAATCACATGGCGGCAACCATTTCTTTAGGCAAGTAGACATGGTCAAGACCAAATCTCCTGCCCGTTAAAAAACCGAAAGCACAGTATGGGGAAAAAAAAAGGGATTTGAAATGCCTTTGAAACGTGGCATGGTTGAATTTTGGGGCCCCAAAAAGGGCCTTGGGCTGAGGAAAATTTTAAAACGCTGGGTCCCTGGGGTTTCCTCCCCCACCAAACCAAAAACCCAAAGGGTTTATAAAAAAAGAAAAAAATTTTTGGCCCCAAAAAAAAAAAAAACAAACCCCGTAACCATCCTGTTTAAAAAAGGGCGGAAATGCCCTTTTTTGAAAGCCCCGAGGTTTCAAAAGGGAAAATTTTGGGGGAAGGACTTTTTGGCCCCACTGAAAAAAGGCAAAGTGGACTTCCAAAATAAAAAAAAAGTTCCCCCCCTTCCCAAACCCAATTAAGCGAAAAAAAGCATCCTGAAAAGCCCAAAAAAAGTAAAAGAAAACGGGTGGCCGAACTTTGGGGGGCCCCGATGGGCCCCAAAAGCCAAAAACCCGAAAAAACCACAACCGGGTTGGGGCCCCCCCCTAAACCCCCTTTTTAAAAAACCCCCCAAGAAAAAATAAAAACTAGGCTCCCCAAATTTCCCCCCAAGCAAAATCCAAATTGGACATTAAAAAGATTGGGAAAAAAACGTTTTCCTGGCTGATGAATTTTCATTTTTCCGCCCGGGTACCCCTTCCGGGTTGGTAATGTCAGAAAATTTTTTGGCGGGGCACACATTAAAAAAGCATGGGTCCATCCTGCCTTGTAAACAACGGTTCAGGGTGGGGGGTGGTGGTGTCCATGGTGGGGGGGGAATATTTTCTTGGCCCCTCTTTGGGGGCCCCCTTGGGACCAATTGAGCAAACTTGCAACAAAACCTTGTGGAATCTATGCCATGAAAATTGAGGCATTTTTGAAGGGAAAAGGGGGTCCCAAAAACCTTTTCTAGCATTTGGGGAACCCAATAAATGGCCGGTGAGTTTAAAATAGGAAAATGAATAGGAAAAAATATTACCCTTGTGGGTATTCAGAAAGCTCATCCCCCCCAATAAATAGCGGACCCCCCCTTTATCAGGTCGTTTCCCCCAGGACGGAGGGAATTTTAAAAGTTTAGGTATCATTTAAAATTTAATTTGGTTACAAAAATAGGGGTCATTTTTAAAATTTTTAAAAGCAAAATCTATTTAAAATTTAATTTTTAACGGGGAAAAAAAAAATTTTGGGAAATTTTATTTTAATTGTTTGGGGATGACCCCCATACAAAAATTTTCCCCTTGGTTTTTAAAGGTTCCCTTTCTTTTTTGCCCATATTGCCATATTTGTCACACAAAGAAAAGTGGGCTAAGCCACCCATTATAGCTTCCTTACCCCCCCTGAAATTTTGGTCCCGTGCTTACCCCCCAACCGATGAAATGCTTACATACCCTACCCTTTTGAAAATTTAACCCAAAAGGGCTCATACAAAACAAACTGTCTTTGCAATCAATGTCATTCCATAGAGAATTACATGTATACACACTAAATACTCTTAGAAGGTGCAGTATGGAGTCAGTACTTACAGGAGCTGGTTAGGCTCTGCCATTCTAAAATTCTGAAGCTTCTGAAGCTTTTTATGCAGGATCCAACTGTTCTGGCTCTCACTAAGAAAGTTTCCAAAACTGAAGTAATCAGTTATAACCAGTAAGGAGAACTCTCTTCGCTGAACTCTTTTCACTCTATGTAAAATATTCTCTTTCCAACTATACATACACTAGTCACAAAAAGTTATTTGACTTTTGGTTGACATTTCATGATGCACATAAAATTTCTTGAATTTTTTTTTATTAATGAATTAAATGAGACTACAGTTTCTCTTAACTTTAGAATGCACAGGTCGAACTGTTCAACGTTTCAGTACTTGCACAAATTACTGATTTCTAACGTCACACCATTCGTAATTATTAGCACTGAGGACCACTAGTCCCTTGTCCAGTGTAGATGCTCCCTGGCCCATGCAAGACGATGATGCCTGCGCCTAGTGGTGTGGTCAGGTACCCTTGCCAGTCATGTAGCACACATACCACGCTGAAGTAAATGGTTACGAATGGTCTGATGTGACACTTGGTTGCTGCTCACCTCCCTTAAACATGCCTGCAGTTGTGTGGCATTCTTCATCCGGTTCTGCATGGCATTGTTTCTAATGAAGTGGTCATCAGTGTGTTATATAGCCAAAGGACAGCCACTTCTTTGCCTTTCTGTGACTCTTCCAGTCTTTCTGTATCTCTGTTGCAACCTCCTGATGAGGTACCATTGTAAGGTGTTGTTTTGGTTTTGTGATCTCAAAAAGTGAACAATATGACGAAGACTGTTTAAATCCCAATTCAAATTGGTCCTCTAAATATATTGGAACTTACAGGAACAGGAACTTACAGAAATCATACAGTCCTCGCTGCCCCCAATCTCCTCCCTCTCCTGTCCTGACCTGGCTGTTAAACATTACAATGAAACTCTCACTACCACCCTGGACATATTGGCACCACTCACACACCGCACCACCGGAGTCAGACACCGGCAGCCTTGGCACACGCCTCAGACTCGCCATCTGCAGCGCTGTTCAAGGTGTGCTGAGCGTCTGTGGAGAAAGTCGAAGCTACCTGCAGACTTTCTCCACTATAAATTCATGCTCAGGACTTACCACACCGCCCTTCACTGCGCCAAAAAAAATATTTCACCTCCCTCATCTCAACCTTACACACCAACCCAAAACACCTGTTTGACACCATTCACTCCCTTCTCAGACCTAAACATCATGCCCCAGTTACTGACCTCTGTGCTGAAGACCTGGCCACTCATTTCAAAGAGAAAATTGACAGAATCCGGCAAAACATCTCATCTCAAACCCCAAGCCGCACCCATTCTGGTCCCTCCCCACACATCCCCCCCTTACTCTCAGCTCTTGAACCCAACAACAGAAGAAGAAGTGTCCAGCCTTCTCTTGTCTGCTCGCCCCACCACCTG
>JAODAL010034604.1:0-44025 GCA_025379985.1 Phyllomedusa bahiana
AATAAAGAAAGGTCTCCTTTTCCCTGCATTTTACTCTCTATTTGGGTAGGTGGAAGGAAAGTGCTGAGTTTTGTTTTGTACCGGGGATCCGGGAGGGTGGCCCCCCCAAAAAACTGTTGTTCTTTTGATGCCCTTAATGCGAGGATCTGTTGGAGGAAATGGAGCATCCAAGCACTCATGTGGAGTGGAGCCTTGATTTCCCAACCCTCTGGTCGAGGGGCATTTGCAAATGATCTTCCTCATCTTCCCCCTCCGCCTCAAATTGCCCCAACCCCTTTTCCGGGGGTGGGACGTCGGTAACATGGGGTTAGGAATACCCCCCTCCTCCCCTCCCCGCCCCCTCCGAACAGTTTCAACACACCCCTGACTTGCTGGGATGATGCACCCTGAGGCTGATGCGCCACCTTGCACTGCTCTGGACCCCGAACCACTCCCTAATGAAGACCGATGAAATTGTAAAAACTGTTGGGCCTTGTGGATTTGAGGGGGAGAAAAAGGGTCCGTGTCCGCTTTGTGCCCACTCCTCCGTCGCTGGTGGGACCTTTGTTTCGATGTCAACGATCTTTCCCAGAACTAAGATCACCACAATGCTCATGTGAAAAGGGCATTGTCCGCATGACCTTTTGGTGGCTTCTTCAAAACTGGCGGGATGGTGCAGAGCTTTTTCACCCCCCTTACTCCGGTGGCTCAAAACCCCGAGGTCTGCACCGTGTTGCAGGGGATGTGTCACTTCGTACTGCGTAATGGATTGCGCTGCTCCACAAACGCTGGGCATGTGGGGGGGTGGAATTCCAGCGTGTTGCCACGTCAACAATGAGACGGTTGACGGGGGGGGTGGCTGAAACCTGAAAGCAGCCCGGCGGGGACGAAAACAGGGGTAGCGAACAGCGGAAAGTGCGAATCGACCCCGGCCTTTTTCAGCAGGCGTCCAGACCCCGGGGAGCTCTTTAGAAATTTCTGGAAAAGACCAGGTTCATGACATTTTCCAGGAAGGGATGTGTTCCAGCTACCGACTTAAGGGCGGCCCGCGATTTCCCCGTTATGCATACCCCTTTCCTGGCACAAGGTTTTGTCAACCCAGCCAGGCCCCCCCCCCCCCCCCCCCCCCGGCTCGTTTTTCGGAGAGCCGTCCCCAGTTCCCGACCTGTGTGGGGACGGTCTCCGACAGATTAATTTAAAAGGCTTGGTTTCTCTGGGCACGTGATGCCACCAGAGGACCTTGGGGGAAAAGAGCCCTCCCCCATCCCCTGCGGTTTTGAAGAGCGTCGCCGAGTAGAGCCACCGTACCCCCGGCACCCCCAGGTCACCAGTGAGCTGTCACAGAGAAAATTTGGCCATGCTTCCCGTCCATGTGCGGTTTTGGGAGATGGGCTTTTCCCCGGCCACAGATGAGACAATGCACTTTAAATTTTAGTTTACACGTGGTGGCCGGGCGGGACGGTTTTTGGCAAAAAAATGCCCTGCTCGGCATCTGGTATTGGGGGCGGGAAAGGGCCCATGACATGGGGGGAACCCACCCTGTCCCCAAACCTTCCCAGAGGGAAAAAGGAAACTTTTCCCCAAGGGCCCAAAAGGGCCTGTCAATGCGAAAATTCAGGCTTTTGGTTTTTGGAAAGGGGTTTTGGGTTTTAAAAGTGTTTCTTCTGCTCCCAAACCTGGAAAAAAGAAGGTGGTGTAGGGCTGGCCACTGTTCGGCGTGCAGATCGTCAAAATGGCGGAAGGAGAAGGGGAAGGATGGGTCGCTCTGGAGGTGCTGTGGTGGTACTTGGTTGACGTGGAGGCTGAAGCGGAGGCTGATCATGACTCTGAGAGACATGGGCAGCCTGAGGAAAACGCTTGGTGGTGGCGGAGGAGGGAAGGAGGCTGAGACAGATGGGTGTGACAGTGGTTGGAGTCCGGCCATCGGTCTGGCCTTTTTTGGCCACGTGTTTCCCTCCATTTCAACTCATGCATTCGCTGCATGTACAAGACATGTTGGTTGGTGGTTAACCACTTAGGTTCCTGTGCCTCTACTTATGCGTTTAATAACGGCAAAGGCGGGCCATATACATCGCTGGGTGAATCAGAGGCTTGCAAAGAATGGCCCAGTGCTTGAGAGGTATCCAGTACCTTTTATGACGGCGATAAGCGAGGAGCGGGGTTTGCGCTGACCGTGCTGGCGGAATCATAAGTCAGCGGACCTTCTGCGACCCCCCGGTAGCCCCTCTCCCTTTTCGTGGTGGGACCCCGTATTGACAGACTACCCCATCGTCTTCCTCCTCGTCCACTGATGAAGCACTCGCAACCCAAATTCTGCGGAAAAGACCACGATGGGATCCGCAAGTGTCGTCATCAATCATCATCATCATCACACAGTGACTTGGTCGTCCTGACTTTCTCAATCCAGAAGCTGCGGGCTACAAACAAGATGAACTGGCAAGGCGTTTGCCTGACCACATCCGGGATTTTTTGGCCGATTAACCGTTTTCCTTCTCCTCCTCCTGATGGCATCATAACTGGGGCCGTCAGAGCAGCACTAAATCATCCTCATTGAGTCTTTTAAACATGCCTTCTGACCCCAACCCATTTTTTGTCATCAAAAGAGGTCTTTCAGACAATGGATTATCCCACAGTGGTGGTGTACAACGAGTTGACATTTTGGGCAGGCTTCTTGTTGGACATGCTGATGATGCTGATGATACATTTGTGCCGTGCTTGGAGGACGAGGGTAGGAAGACTGCTGGATGCAGGTTTGCATTGACCACTGAAGGACAGATTGTGCGAACGCTGTTCGTTACTGAGATTCACAGGGCCCTGACCCTGCGATGACAGGCCTGAACGGTCCTGCAACTGACGATCCGCTGGCATGCGTGTTGTCGCCAGCACTGAAGGACACCTTCTCTCGTACCTCTACCTCATGTGCTACCCCCCTCTTTGCTCGCTTAACCACCTGAATTTCGCTCCATGTTCAGAAATATATAAACAATTTGAGAAGGTAATGGAATAGTTTTGGAAAGTGACTCTATTAAAAGACGGCAAATCACACTAATCTCAAATCCCTCTAATCAAAACAAAATTCTGGATCCAAATTTAACAACTGCAAGGTTTGTCCTCTATCAACAAATCTGGACTGGGCAAAAGTGCAAAAACACGTATCGTTATGTTTTCGTATAATACACGGTATTTTTTTGCACCTTTTCAATTCACCCTGTGGTGACTTATCAAATTGCTGTTTCAGATTTACGTGCAAGCTGCGTCAATGAAAAAAGCTGTAGTGCGCCCAAAAGTCAATAAACACGTATCTGAAAATGTATTCTGGATAAATAAAAGGTATTTATTGCACCTATCAACACCATTTAACTACACAATTTGCTGGATTCAAATTTAAACATGCAAGGTGGCTCTATCAACAATCTGGACTGGGCAAAAGTGCAAAAAACACGTATCGGAAATGTATTCTGATAATACAAGGTATTTTTTTTTGGCACCTATCAATTCGACCTGTGGTGACTACAAAATTGCTGTATTCAAATTTAACTGCAAAGTAGATCTATTCAACAAAGCTGGCCTGCGCCAAAGTGAAAAAACACGTATCTGAAATGGTATCTGGTATAATAAAAGGTTTTGTTTGTCACACTATCAAATTCACCTGATGGTGACTACAAGATTGCAGATTCTACATTTAAGTGCAATGGTCCTCAATGAACAAATCTGTAGTGCCGCCAGAAGTCAAAAAAAAAACACGTTATCCTGAAAATTTATTCGGATATTACAAGGTATTTTATGGCAACTATCACCTGTCGTGACTGCTGGATTCTAATTTAAGTACAAGGTGGATGATATCAACAAAGGTGGAATGGGCAAAATATGAAAATGAACACTTACCCTATCTGAATTGTATACTGATAATAAAAGTGGAGTTTTGCCCCTACAAAGAGACCTCAGTTTACTGAGAAAAGATGTTTATCCTATAAAGTTCAGGCTGCCCAGATATCCAGGAAATATTTCAATAGAAAAAACTTGTTAATAATAAAGCTATTGCAATGTCCTACACTAAGTCTGGCGAACTTATCCTGAATTCTTTATAGAGCTTGTCTGTGTTCGCCCACGGTGGCCCCCCCTCCCGCTCCCCCCTGGTGACTTTACAAGCGGTAGATGCTCCTTAAAATTCGTCTACCTAACTATATAAAATCTTCCAATCTCTAATCTAACTCAAATGTAAGGATCACAGCTAATAGTAAGTAAGAGGTTTACTCTGTGAAGAAAAGTATAATAATTTCGCTGAGCTTTTTTGGCCACAAGGCAGAGCGCACTCCCTCTGCTCTTAACGCTGAGAGACACTGAGGCTGAACAGGAAACCTGTTCTAATGTAAAACGAGGTCAAGTGATTTTCCAGCCAATCGCTAACCATACACAACCAAGTCATGATTGCGCAACACACACATCACACCCTGCTCTATTCTGTAATCTGATTGCTGGCTGCCAAAATGACAGGAAGCGACCGAAATGGCGCGATTCTTAATAGATATGCACAGATTTTAGCCTAATTATCGCATATCTTAAAAATTTTCGATCACTATAAAAAAAAAACCTTCCGATTTCAACATTGTTGATAATAATCAGCTCAACACTACTGGTGTATACATCCATCATGTTAAGTGTCACAACCACCATAAACGAGGACGGCACTCTAGATCGTGCCTGAGTCATCACCAGACCGACGCGTTCGATATAAATAATATCTTAGTCATTGTCTATTGTTAAACAGGGTTTAAGGACCTTTTATAGTGTAACGGACATTACGTAATGCAATCTGCCGTAAGGTAGGTCACATTAACCCCTGAATCTCGCTTCCATGCAAAGACACCAAAAAACTGCACCAAATTTAAAAACATTGAATGACAACTGAAAATAAAATGTAAAATATTGAACAACCAGGCAACAGATCATAAGAATAGGAATACATAGATAAAAATACGGCATTAGTGTAAGTTAGAAATGAATCAATAATAGTATAAGATATCATACCTGAAGTTAAGACCCGGGGTTTTGTCTCGTTTGCAGTGTGAAGATCCATTTGGCTTCACATCTCAGTATTTTTTATCTCTCACATTGCCACTCCTCTCTAAAGGGGAAAATTTCTGTATACCCAATAAAAGAAAAGAACTCGTATCCCCTGAATGCATCTCAATAAAATGTTCTGGACACTGATGACATATCATGTCTCCGGGTTCTTTTTTTTTTTGCATTCGATAGATGACATCTAATGCGGACTTTGAGGGGTGTAGTTTGTAAAATCCCCCATATTGTATCTGGCATAAATCGCACCAAATTAAATATACCACATTTTAGAATTACAATTAATATACTGGTAACATTGTAATTTTTCCCAGTAACATTTGGATGGGAAAATATTACCAACTTTCATATAATGGCAAGTAGTGCAGATGTTATGTCCACATTTTAATGAACCTTTGTGTTGAAGCCAAGTTTTGGCTGTTTGTTCATGATTGATGTACAGGCTGGGGAGAACGATGGGTCCCACATTTTTAGCTCTCTTTGGGACAAATCGTACCCCTTTATCTATGATCTCCCGCAATTGTGGATTTGTTTTAACATAGGTAAATGTTTTCCTTAATGATCTTGACTACATTTTTGAATTGTGGGAATAGGTAGTATGAATGTAATTCCCTCAAACTTTTGGCCCTTTTTCTTGTTAGACACTGTCGTGCATTATTGACTAGTTGTTCCCGTGGTATTAGTTCAACTTTCTTTAGACTATGTTCTAGTATATTATCAGGTAGACTCTTTGTCTAAGTTTACCTTTACTTTTTTTTTTTTGTGCCCTAAATTCTTGTGCTTGGGTACAATTTCTTTTGATACGTATGAGCTCACCCCTGGGTATATTGTCAATGACATGTTGAGGTGGCAAGACGTAGCATGTAAGATAGAATTTAACAAGGACGGTTTGACATAGGGCTTGATTTGTATCACAGCATCAGGATTCCTCGCAATGTAAACATCCAGAAAATCTATACTGTCATATTGCATACAGTATGAAAATAAGATCTAGAATTATTATTGAAGTACGGATGAACTCAGGGACTGCATCGGGGGGCCCCCCCATATCAGGAGGAGATCGTCGATATATCTTCCGTACCACCTGATAGGGGAGGCAAATACAATACCATCCGAAAATAGAAATTGTTCCCTCCCACATTGCCATAAAAATATTTGCTAATGAGGAGAAAATTTAGCACCCATAGATGCTCCCTTCAGTTGCAAAAAGAATGTTTTGTTAAAGGAGAAAAAATTGTGTTTCAGGAGGAATTCCGCCACCAGGATGACACCTGGAGACATGATATGTCATCAGTGTCCAGACATTTTATTGAAATGCATTCAGGGGATACGAGTTCTTTTCATATAATGGGTATACAGAGAATTTTCCCCTTCAAGAGGAGTGGCAATGTGAGAGAAAACTACTGAATGTGAAGCCAAATGGATCTTCAAAACTGCAAACGAGACAACCTCGGGTCCCTTTAACATCAGGTATGATATCTTATAAACCCTTATTATTTAATTTCTAACCTTTCACCTTAATGCCGTATTTTTATCTATGTATTCCTATTCTTATGATCTGTGCCTGTTTTTTTTATATTTTTCATTTTATTTCCCAAATTGTCATTCAATTTTTTAAATTTTAGTGCACATGTTTTTTGGAATCTATGCAATGGAAGATACAGGGGTTAATGTGACCTACCTTACCGGCGATTGCATTACGCAATGTCCGGTTCACTATAAAAGGTCCTTAAACCTTTCACCAACTAGACCATGACTAAGATATATTTATATGAAACGCGTCGGTCCCGAGAAGACTCAGGCACGATCTAGTGCCGTCCCCGTTTATGGTGTTTGTGACCTCACATGATGGGTGTAAAACACCAGTTAACCTATATGTAAGTTTTTAAAGATATTTCTATTAAAGCTATGAATTTTAACTAAATTTAAAATACTTTCCTTTCCCAACCGCTGGCTATCCGCTAACCCCCCAATTTTTACTGCATATGGATGCTGGGTTGGGTTTTTATTCCTCCCAAAAATTTTTAATGTTCCCGGGGGGAGTTTCCCCCCCCTTTTCCGGGGGATCCACACACCCCGTGGGAATCGAACTAACACAGGAGAAGCTGAACTTTCCCTTGACCAAAAATCAGCCCGAAACATCCACAGTCCCCCTTGAAAGATCAAAACATCCAAGAAATTTAATGGAGTTTTTTACTGTACTTCAAGTCAGTTTAATAAAACTTTTTCCCTTACAGTTTTTGATCGCCCCCAAACTTTAGAAGATCTTTTTTTGCACCCCCAAATTAAAAGGAAATCCAAACAATAAACCTAGCCCAAAAAAAGACTTTTTTTCAAAACTGAAACAACCGATTTGTTTAAAAAAATTTTTTCTTTCCCCAAAAGTCCCAAAAAAAAGGTTGGCATACGAGGGGGCCCCAAACCCAGGGGCCCCCCCTTTTCCCTTTTCCCGCCATTTTTTAAAAAAAAAAAAAATTTGAAAAAAAAAAAATTATGTGTGAGTGCAAAAATTTCAGGGGCTGCAGTAGAAAATTTTCCCCCAAAAAACCTCAGGAAAGGAGTTTTAAACCCCAAAAAACCTTTTCCCCAGGGGGTTTTCCAAACCCCTTGAGTTTACAATAGACGTTACAGAGCCTCCACATCCCAGAGTGACTAGCCACATATCAAACAACAAGATAAAAGCCCAAAAAGATTCTTAATCACATCCCCCTTTTTTTTCTGCGTAAGAGGCAAAAGGGTTTTACAAAAGGTTTTAAAAAAAATCAAAAGGGACTTACTTAGAAAAGGGTTTTCCATAAATTTTTTATTTCCAATACAATTTTTCGGCCAGGTGGCATTTTAGAAAACCTTATGAATTTTTTTGGGGAATAGATAAAAGCATGAAACTTTAGGATATTCCAACATCAAGCAATCTCTTGTACCATTTGTAATAATATTCCGTTGATATGCTGTATCAATCAACTCCAACAGGGCTTCCTGAAAAGAAGAAAGAGGATTGAATGATAACTTCTTATATAAGTCAGGATTCCTCAGCTGACGAAAGGCCTCCTTTTCATACATAGCTTTAGGCCACACACCATATTCCTCCTTTGTCACGCGCTTAAAAAGGACATGGTCCATTTTAGCTAATTCATCCAAAGCTTTCCTTTGTTCGCCAGTGAGGTTTGCTTTGGTACAGTGTGGGGAATCTTACGGAACTCCTCCATCACTAACTTGACAAACAAATCTACATTAGGGCAGATATTTAAAGGAGAACATTTTTTTGACCTTGGAATCAAATTTACATTTAACTTACCTATTTCCTCTTTGGGAACCTCATCATCAAGTTCTTCCAAAATAGCAATAGCCTCCAATTCCTGGTTTGACCACTGTAAATCCTTAGAATCCATTTTCTCATGTAATTTTTTAAAACCAATTTCCTGGCAAATAAATGCAGGTCCTTTACGGCTGTAAAGAAATCAAAATTTGAGGTAGGGGAAAAGGTCATCCCTAACGATAAAACCTCCATTTGTGGAGTAGTAAGGGGAGTATCGGATAAATTAATTACCTGAAGTTTAGATCCAGATGAATCATCCCCATATGTGGCTCGTTTCTTGCCACTAAATCGTTTAGAGGTGTATTCTCCTTTTCTTTTTCCATTTCTTGCAAAACGTCCATCATCCTGTACATTAGCATTAGAACCACTTCCTATGGATGATAATGAACTCATAGATGCGGATCTGACATTCATGCCTTGCTTATTTTCAAAATGTCATCTGTACACTTTGTTATTCTGAAAATCCTTGGAGTCACGTAAGAATTTTTTCATCTTAACCTCTTGTATCTCCTTTTCCCATGTTGCATATTGGGTCTCCAATTCACCTTTGAAACTATCCACACTGCTTTGCAACAATCCTCCATACAATTTACTTCTAGTTTCCTCAATTTCACTCTCTAGGCTGTCCAGACTTTTCTTATTTAAGCCAATCAATAATTCCATCATGGATCTTGAAGTTGTTACAAATTTCCTCCCATCTTGTCCGAAAAAACACATCATCCACTGGGAAGGAAGGAAAAACCTGGATACGTAATCCTCTGGGTATGAGACCTTTCAACAAATAATTTTCCGGCGTAGCTTTGTTCCACCAGATTCTCATCCTTTTCCTCAATAATGTCTTCAACAAGTTCTTTAATTCTAAAGTTTGCCCTAAATCAACTTCCCCATTATTCGTATTGCTCCTGAATATAGTATCGATTTGCGACAACCATCTTTGATCTCGCTCCTTAAATTCCATTTTTGGTTTACAATATTTTTCTAAGGTGAGAAAAAACAAAACCTCAATTAAACCAATACACAAGAAAAAAACAAAAAATAACAAACCACTGACCAACTCAGTATACATTTATCAACAACAGGTAGTCAGAGAAACCAAATTTAATAAAATAATTTTTATTCATTACTCAAAAGGATTAAAAAATACCATACAAAAATTCATAAGGTAAAATACGAAAAATGGGGATTAACACACACCAAAAGGGTATTACATCACTAAAAAATGGCTGCCAAGATCCATAATCATGTAAGAAGTATGTGCAAAATATATCGTTTCTATAGAGAATTATATCCAAACATCATTGCTAAAATATAAGAGTAATTATATTAAAGTGCAAATATATATATAAATATAATATATAGACCACAAATAGTCAATAAACAAACCCCAATACACAAGCAATAATGATGTGACACCCAATCTATATTAAATAGATAAAAAGTGTATATTTATACAAAGGATCCTTGATCTATAATAGACCCAATAGGCTAGTGTACCAGACAAACCAATTTTAAAACAAGTATAAAGCAGTATTATTACCCCAATGGTATGTGTCAAAGGAGTCTCCCTACGCGCGTTTCGCGTCTAGCTTCTTCAGGGGAGCATAACCATATGACCATAAAACCCACTTTATATAGATGGCCCAATAATCAGTCCTAACACACGCACCTGTAATAGTTTCAACGGCGCTTCCCGCCGCATACCCGCTGGAGTCGGTCGGCGCCAAGGAAAGGCGTCACACCAGCGCGCCACGCAATGATCCCAGACGCGTTATGGGTACGTCAGCGCGCCAGCGTATAGACGTGTCTCCATGGCGACCCGAACGGAGCGAAGCGCACAAACCCACAGGGCTAACAAAGTGTAACACAGTAACCATCGGTGTAGGAGCGCAATATAGAAGGGGACAGTAATTCAGAAGTGGCACACATTGTAATATGGGAACACTAAAGACCTTAAGATAAATCAAAAGAGGAGAAAGTAAAAAATTATTATTTATGAGTAAAAATGAAAGGATATTAAAGGTAAAGGAATAGAAAGTAAAAATAATAAAAATTAATAAATGTGAAAAATAAATAAGTGTATATTATATTGCACATAAAATATTAGTGAAAATATGAAGTGCTAAATAATAAAACTGTGAAAATAAATGAATAAATATATAATATATTGCACATAAAAAAAGTTTTTATATAAGACATAAAGTGCTAAATGTGTATAGTTTCTATATGAGAAAATAAGTGCTAAGTGTATAAAAGATGTGCAAAATATATATATTATTGAAAAGTGAAACAGCACAACCAAAGTCAAAAAACCATAGAAAAAATAACACTATACAAAAAAAAAAAAGGCAATTTCCTTCTTATTCCCATAAAGTCCACTTCCCTATATTATATATATATTTGCACTTTAATATAATTACCCTACCCGTGCTCTCCGCTCTGCTGATGATATCAGACTACATTCCTCAATCATCCGAACCTCCCATGCCCGCCTACAAGATTTCACACGTGCGGCACCAATTCTCTGGAATATGCTACCGCGGCGATCAGGCACATTCACAACCCTCACAGTTTTAAGAGGGCCCTGAAAATACATGTTCTCGGTCTGGCCCACCAAGATCCCTAACTGCTATCACACACATCTGTCACTCCCTGCACTTGGGCACTCACAGGCACTTATCTGTATATAGATGTACAGTCTGGGTGGCAGGTTCATCCCTTTTTCATGTAAACCACCCCCTATTTATGAAACATGGCCGGCCCATTGTAAACTTGGCACTTCTTACCGTATGTTTCACCCATACACCCTAATAGATTGTAAGCTCTCACGAGCAGGGCCCTCACACCTTGTGTCTCATTTGTAAGTACTTTTAATGTGTAATGACTGTATGTTTACCCTTGAATTTGTAAAGTGCTGCGGAATATGTTGGCGCTATAGAAATAAAGATTATTATTATTATTATTAATGATGTTTGGATATAATTCTCTATAGGAACGATATATTTTGCACATACTTCTTACATGATTATGGATCTTGGCAGCCATTTTTTAGTGATGTAATACCCTTTTGGTGTGTGTTAATCCCCATTTTTCGTATTTTACCTTTATGAATTTTTGTATGGTATTTTTTAATCCTTTTGAGTAATGAATAAAAATCATGTTATTAAATTTGGTTTCTCTGACTACCTGTTGATAAATGTATACTGAGTTGGTCAGTGGATAGTTAGGCCTCCTTCACACGGCTTATTTGGGCACGGATTGGCGCCGTACTCCGCGCCGGATTTGCGCTTCAGTACGGCGCCAATTCGTCCCTGTCATTACGGTAATCCACTGTTCTCTATGAGAGCAGTGGATTCCGTCGCTCCTCCCCGCTCGGGCGAATCCGCCGGGCGGGGAGAAAGTGACATGCACATTATCCAGGCGCAATACGCGCCGCGGATAATGCAAGTCTATGGGGCCGGGGAGCGGCGCCCCCGCCGCGCTCCGGCCCCGCCTCCGTCCCGCCCCTTATTCACGGCGGATTTGTGAGCTCAATACGGCTCACAAATCCGTCGGGAATAAGCCGTGCCAACACGGCCTTATTCTTTGGTTTTTTTCTTGTGTTGGCTTAATTGAGGTTTTGTTTTTTGTTTTTCTTACCGTAGAAAGATATTGTAAACCAAAAATGGAATTTAAGGAGCGAGATCAACGATGGTTGTCGCAAATTGATATTATATTTAGAAGTAATACGAATAATGGGGAAGTGGATTTAGGGTAAACTTTAGAATTAAAGAACTTGTTGAAGACATTATTGAGGAAAAGGATGAGAATCTGGTGGAACAAAGCTACGCTGGAAAATTATTTGTTGAAAGGTCTCATACCCAGAGGATTACGTATCCAGGTTTTTCCTTCCTTCCCAGTGGATGATGTGTTTTTTCAGACAAGATGGGAGGAAATTTGTAACAACTGTTCAAGATCCATGATGGAATTATTGATTGGCTTAAATAAGAAAAGTCTGGACAGCCTAGAGAGTGAAATTGAGGAAACTAGAAGTAAACTGTATGGAGGATTGTCGCAAAGCAGTGTGGATAGTTTCGAAGGCGAATTGGAGACCCAATATGCAACATGGGAAAAGGAGATACAAGATGTTAAGATGAAAAAATTCTTACGTGACTCCAAGGATTTTCAAAATAACAAAGGGTACAGATGGCATTTTGAAAATAAGCAAGGCATGAATGTCAGATCCGCATCTATGAGTTCATTATCATCCATAGGAAGTGGTTCTAATGCTAATGTACAGGATGATGGACGTTTTGCAAGAAATGGAAAAAGAAAAGGAGAATACACCTCTTGACGATGATATGTGGCTAGTCACTCTGGATGTGGAGGCTCTGTACACGTCTATTGTCCACTCACGAGGGTTGGAGGCCTGTGAGAGGTTTTTTAGGATGAACTCCTTTTCTGAGGATATTGTGTAATTTCTACTGCAGTCCCTGAAATTTGCACTCACACATAATTTTTTCATTTTAAAGGAATTTTTTTTTTTTACAATTGCGGAAAACGGCAAAGGGGGCGCTTTGCCCCTCGTAGCCAACCTATTTCGGGACAGGGAAAAAGGGAAATCTTTTTAACAAATCCGGTTGATCGTTGAGAAAGTTTGCTTTAAAATAGGTTTTGATGATACCCTTTTAAATTTGGCAGGGGTACAAAAAAAAGATTTCTAAAGTTTTGGCGATTTAACTGAAATGAGAAATTTAAATGACTTGAAGTACAGTAAAAAACCCATTGAAATTTTTGGATGTTTTGATCTTCAAAGACTGATGGATCGTTAGATGATATGTTTAGGAGGGACTTCTGTGAAGCTATTCTAACGTACTCTCTCACCCCTCACCACTAAGAAGGGAATACCTTGAGAAATTTTTGAGGGACGAAAAATTTTTTAAATGATAAATTATTTTTACACAATCTGAGATTTGTTCACTTTTCCAAAAAACGTGGATATAAGAAGAAAACATCGTCTGGGTTTCCAAAGGGCTTGAACCCCGAGCTACCAACCCCTTGTGACTAAGGTAGAAAAAAATTGCAACAAAATGAATTTCCTAAAAATTAAGATTTATTACTCCTTTAAATGGAGAGGCGGAGAGAAAGATGCTTTGTCTAGGTATGGATTTCGAATTGGATGCTTCCTTTGAAAAATATTTTTTTTTCTCCCCGCCATATTACCGTCGGTCGGGAAATTTAAAGGGATATATTACTCGTGTTACATCAAGGTACCACAGTAAAAATTTTTTTTGGTCAAAAGGACCAAAGGGGGGATTTTTTCCTTTGAAAAATTGTGTGGCTTTTCAAATTAGTTGAGCAACACTTTTCAGTAAAGTGAGGCAGTAAAATGTTTAAATTTTGTATCAATTCGTTCAAACTGAAGTAGTGATTTTCTTTCCCCTAGCCCATGTAGCAATTTATTTGGACTTCCAAAGGGAAAACTTAAAAAGGGGACACGAGGCATGTTTTGGATTATTAGGATCACATCCTCTGAATACGCAATTAAAACCATTGCAAAATTTTTGAACACCAAACTGCGATGGACTCTCCCCCAAAGTAAAAGGGATTGACGGATTGTGATACAATCGAAAAAGGCTTGGGAAAGAGAGCTTCCCCCAATTTGAGACCAATGGATAAGAGGCGGGGTACTTTAAAATTTCCTAGAGGTCTTAATGAATTTTTGATTTTTGCCCCATTTCTGTGGGGGGTTGTTTAAACCATGTATTTATATTGATTTAATTTTTTTTTATGTTTTTTAGGTCTTTGTATTTTTTATATCTGTTTTTTTGGGCCCCATCAAGTGTTGATTGAACATTTCTCAAATTTTGGAGTTTCGATTCTCCATAAAAGAGGAAGAAAGAAGGAGGGAAGTGGACTTTAGGAATAAAAAGAAATTGCCTTTTTTTTTTCTGTATAGTGTTATTTTTTTTATGTTTTTTTCACTTTTGGGTTGTGCGTTTCATTTTTTAATAATATATAAAATTTTTTACATCTTTATACACTTAGCACTTATTTTTCATATAGAAAAAAAACAAATTTATAACATTTTGACTTTATGCTTATTAAAAACCTTTTTTTTGTGCATTTAAATTTTATATTTTTTTCTTTAAAATTTTTTCAAACGTTTTTTTTTCTTGCACTTTTTTAAAATTTTTACTAATATTTTATGTGCAAAATAGTATACATTATTTTTTTTTACATTTTTAATTTTTTTTATTTTTCTTTATTCCCTTTCCTTTAATATCCTTTCATTTTTTAGCCGGGGTTTGTGCGCTTTGCCCGTTGGGCGGTGCCATGGGACACGTCTAAACGTGGCCGCTGCGACCCCAAAAACGTTGGGATCATTTCGGGCGGCCTGGTGTGAAGCTTTCTTGGGGCCGCCGTTTCCCCGGGGGATGCGGCGGGAAGCGCCATTGAAACTATTCAGGGGGCTTGGTGTTAGGACGATTATTGGGCCTCTATATAAGTGGGTTTTTGGTTTAGGGGATGCTCCCTGAAGAAGCTGGAGACCCTTTGACACTACCCTTGGGGGAAAAAATAGCTTTATATTGTTTTTAAAAATTTGGTTTGTCTGTCACTCCCATTGAGTCTATTATAGATCAAACATGAAAAAACTTTGAATTCTCGGTTTTAAAATATTTTGAAAAAGATGTTTAAGCGCCCCCCAAATTTTAACGTACTCAAATCGGGGAGTCCTTATCTTTTTCCCCTCAATAAGCCTTCCAGGCCCCTCCTGGGGCAGCCGACCTCCCTTATACAGAGGAAAAAAATAAAAACACCCAACCTGCAAACTGACTTCTTATGCGCCCGTGAGGTGGGTGCAGAAACCAAAGTGGAGCCACCCCTTTTCCCCCCTTAGGTTAAAAAAATATACACCAAATATAAAAGTAAGGTTTCTGCACAAAAAAAATTCTGAAAAAACATATGCAAATCTGGGTGCCACGCGGGCTCGGCACAAATAATTAATTTTATATATTGTAACATCTCACATGTTTCGGACGCCATCTTTGGGCCCCTCCTGGGGTACTTTAGCTCTCGGATCGCCGTCGGGGGAAGGACCAAGTTTGGCACACTGACACCAAGCTTCGTTTTAACTGGCCCTCACCCAGTTTTTATTGGCACAAAAGTAAAGCATACATAACAAAACATAACACAAATATTCTTCTAGGCCGTCTGGCCACTAACTTTAAGTTAGGTGATGCCCTCTCTACCGTAGTCTGGATCTAATATCCAGAGCACCAACCCTAATCATGTACTCACAAATCCTGTACACTGTCTGGGTTCCATCAAGCTCCGGGGCCAAGTGCCTCTCTCCAGCTCTGCTGCTCCTTACTCTGAAGGTTGCAGGCCACGCCCCCTTTTACTAACCAGCAGCAGGTAGGGATTCTTATTGCAATCCAGGAACTGGCTCAAAAACGCTGGCTGGTACGTGGGGACGGCCTCCACCCAAACGCTATGACCGCCCCGGGAAAGGCAAACCAATAATTGCCGCATAGCAGCCCATACTAACCAAACTTGTGTCAGTAAACTTTTGGGTACTGAGCTAAATGTTCCTACCCCCACCGAGCCCAGTTTTCGTGTGGATACGTTTGCAGCAAGACGACTCACCTAGTGGGCTTGCAACAGGCAATAATGTATGCCAGGGTCTGCTACATTTATATATATTATCTATATATAAATATATTTATATATATATTATATATATTTGTATATATATATATATCATGTACACAGGCACACCACTGCCTGCGGAGGGCTCACTACTGCAAATAAAAGGGGGCCAATACATTTGATGGGAATTCCTAACTAAAGAAGCATTTTCGCTATCTATTACATGAAAAAATTTGAGATTTCAGTTCACATAATTTTGTTCAAAAGATGTTTAAGCTGCCCACGGACTTTTCATGTGATATCAAATCGGGCTCCTTATACTTTCTTTTTACCTCTCAATAGAGCCAATTCCTGGCCTCTCAAATGGGGTAAGCCGACACCTCCATTGATACAAGAGAGGAAAAAAATTATTATAGATTTCAAGGATCCTTTGTATAAAAATATCACTTTTTATCTATTTAATATAGATTGGGTGTCACATCAGTATTGCTTGTGTATTTGGGGTTTGTTAGTTGTCTATTTGTGGTATATTATATTTATTTATATTTTGCCTCTTAATAGATTTACCTTAATATTTTAGGCATGATGTTTGGATATAATTCTCTATAGAAACGATACATTTTGCCACAATACTTCTTACATGATTATTTTTAGTGATGTAATACCTTGTTGGTTGGTTGTTTAATCCCATTTTTTATTTTACCTGTTTGAATTTTTGTGTATTTTTTATTCCTTTTGAGTAATAAAAGAAAATTTATTTGATTAAATTTGGTTTCTCCTGGCTTACCTTATGATGGTTATTATTACCAAATTAATTTGTTATGTTTTAAACTGTTTTCTCTTTTTTCCCTAATAAAACAATGAGTAATAATTAAAAAAATTAATTTTATGGTTGGATTTTTTGTTTTACAATTTTTAACATACTTGATCTCTATTGTAACACAATACTAAAACTGACAGACATCCCATTTAGTCCTTCCTTTAGCATATCCTAGTAGATGTGATGAGATGGCAGACCTGGGGGCCTTCATTAGGCCAGCTGAAAAATAAGAATTCATAGGTAGCAATAGCAAGCAATCATATTGCAATGAGTAGGATCCGCTGACAGAGGGAACTCCAACCTCTGCTAACTGATTTATGATGCCCAGCGTTTTCCTTCTGGCAGTGGCATCTAGGAGTCTAAACAACTGGGATCAGAGTCATCTCCTATCCTAGCTACATGTATTGATGGTGGTACTAGCAGAATAATTTAGATGTATATGTATATCATGGAGTGGGGTGTAACCCCAGCTCATGACAAACATATACAACAAATAGCATATAGCATAAGGGGGTGTATAAAATTTATTTTATATATATTTATTAGATATATATAATATAGTATATATATATATATCTGTGGGAACAGCAGCAACTTCTGGTAGGTTGCTGTTTCTGCCGGTTGGGGGAGTCCAGTATCCTGGTTAGAGATGTGTGCTCCAAGGGCGGGTTCTTGGTGGGGGAAGCCCAAATAGGGTATCTGTTAGCCACACTAGGTTTGCTGTCAGATTGTATGTTGCTTGGCTGGTATCCAGCCATTTTTGGTTGGCTTCCCGGAACAGCTACAGATTGGGGCGTGGTGTGGTTATTCCACTTCCTGGTCCCAATTTCAGGTTCCATGTCTAGTTTGGGCCAGTCACCTGTTATGGCTATAAAAAGCCTGTCTACTCCAGGTGATCGGGGGGTCTCGTGGTCTGATAGCTGGCTGCAAAGCAGAGGAGCTGGAGAGAGGCTCTGGCCCCTGGAGGCTTCTAGGGAGGCCAATACATTACGGGAGAGTACAGGGTGTTGATTGCTGGACGTTAGGTCACAGGACTACCCGTTTGACTGGGGTCTAGTTCATGTGTTTGTTTAGTGGCCAGACGGCCCTACCTAGGATTTGGTTTTATATGTATGCTATTCTGTAAACGGATTGCACCAATAAAACTGTTTGGAGGCCAGTGTACCAAACTAAAGCCTGCAGTCAAGTGACTTATGTTGGAGGGTGCTAATACCGATTTACGAAAGACGGCGATTGTTGAGCGAAATAACACTTTTAGTGGTCCCAAGGGATGGCGGACAAGGGTTGTGGGGTGCCACTATATATATATATAGGTTTGAGGTCTCATTTTTCTGGAACAGAGCTTGGAATCCTTTGTATATACATTGATGTAAAGAAGTATTACAGCTAGAAACATTTATCAGGCATCCACATCCATATGTGATAGATGAATTGGGATGTAACCACTAACACCTCCACTGATTTTTTAAAATTACTCCATTTTCTTTAGCCACAAGATGGGGGGCTAGGTGGAATACACTGCTTGGTAGTTTCTATCAGCGCAATAGACCTTGAATCCAATAGCAGAGCAAGTTAGATGGCTGTTTCATTCAAAACAATATGCAATAAGCTAACTCTAGTGTTGACTGTAGTTAATCAAATTTATATCTCTATTATAGGGTTGTATCTAGAGATGGGTAGAATTTCCTCACAAAAATTCGGTTCGGTCACTTCGCCGAATTTTCCGGACAAAATTTCAGTTTTCGAGTCGATATTACTTCGGCCGATTCATACGTTAAAAAACAGATATTTCCAGGTTGCCAGAGCCTGCAGGGGTGCTTGTTAGAACGTTTGTGCAGCTTAAATATGCAGTGGGAGCTTGGTTTGTCTTTTTACAATGTTGTGGTTTTAGTATTTGACACGCACTTGGACTGCCGCCCCGCTTTAGAATCGATCACTATTAACAATCGCCCCTGGCACTTATGGGGGCAAAAATGACCAAAAAAACTGAAGAAGCAGAGGAGGGGGAACGTTAGCTGGATAAAGTCATGGCAGGCAAAAGCTGGGAAAAAAAAAAATAAACAAACTGAGAGCTCAGGTGGGCCATCATTAGTGACAGAGTGTGGAGTGGTGACTCGGGCTGGCAGCCACAGCAGCTAGCTGAGGTTCAGACTGTTGCACAATGACAATTCTGAAGTGGAAAAACAGTACCATGCAGCAGAGTGGCACATTGACTCATTGTGGTGGTCTCGGTGTGGCTGCAAGCATGAAGGTGGACAGTGGCACAATGACATAATTCTGGAGCTGGCAAAAAAAGGAGAGTAGGCAATTGAGCTGGTTACAATGACACAGTGTGGAGGGCAGGCAGGAGCTCAGCAGCTGCTTTTTAAGGTTTCTGAAGTGGCACATATGACCAGTGTGGAGGGCACGGGCGCAGCCACATCAGCAGCTGTGGTAGACAGTGGCACAATGACAATCTGGAGGTGGCTGAAAAAAAAAAAACAGGAGTAGGGCCACAGTGTGGGAGGGCAAGGCAGCAGAACGGCAGCAGCATGAGGTCAGACAGTGGCACAATGACACAGTGTGGAGGAACGGACAGGGAGTCTAACAGCAGCAGCATGAGGTCAGAGAGTGGCACAATGACATTCTGCAAGGTGGCACAATGAGTATTAGGCCACAGAGCGGCACAATAGACTGAGAGCGGATGGTCACGGCGGCAAGCAGCATGAGGTCAGGGCAGTGGCACATTGACAGAGAGGGTGGGTGATGACAGGGGGAGCAACAGCATGAGGTCAGAGAGTGGCACATTGGACATTCTGGAGGTGGCCAAAACAGTAACAGGAGCTGAGTGGCACAATGTACACAGTTGTGGATGTCACGGCAACAGCAACAGCAGCAGCAGCATGAGCACTTAGTGTGGCACAATGACAGAGTGTTGAGTGGGTGGCAATATACAGTCCCTGGGTAAAGGTCGTGGGTAGGGCAGATGGACGCTCAAACTATAACAAGCAAGATGGTGTGGCATCAGGCGGGTGGCGGCATTCATGAATAGTGGCTGTGGCAGGTAGTTTGACCAGGACTGACCCGCCTAAGGCATTGGTTGTTGGATCCTGGCCGATCCAGCCTGGATTATCTTGGATCAAAGGTCTGTCGTTCAACATTTCCCGTGGAAAAGGGGTTCTCCTTGGGGTTAACGATGGCCACCCGCGCTCTTGCGGAACACCCGCTTGACTGCCACACGAATGGCCGGGCAGGAAAGCTTATCCTCTGCAATCTCGCGCTTGTTGGGCCACACATTCCTGTTTGGCTGACAGTAGACCTGCGGATACTTCTAATCTGGGGTGGCAGTGTGCTGTTCCAAGTAGGCCACAACCTGTTGGTTCAGGGAATGCTACTTTCCTGCTGCCGGTGATGCGGTCGGTGAACTGCCCTCATTCACTAGGGGGGGTGTGAAAGGATGATGCTGTCATTAGGACATCCAGATTAGGTTAACTGATGATGGAGCTGGTATTCTGCTCCTTCCCCCATCACCTTCCCCCAGCAGCGCAGGCAAGTAGTGAGTACAAGTGGAGCACTGAGGGATCCCCACGGTCAGGCCTGTCAGGAGGGAGGGACGATTGCGCTCATTAGCAGACGGCCAAATGATTACGGAGGATTTCCCTTTAGTATTTGATTGCAGTTTGTCTTCCCTATCAATTAGGCTGGGGAAATAAGGCTCCCTTTTTGGAACCGGGTTGGTATAGACGTGGGGCCTAATAGGGTGGAGAGCCAGAAGTTATCCCTCTGACGGATGCTTGACTATTCGGCGTTCACTAGCCCAGTGCAAATAAGACAGTGCTGTCGGGGGACATTCTGCACAAGTGATGACCGAGGGGGCTACCCTCCCTGCTCTATTTCACTCTGTTACTGACACGGTGCTTGGGAGTCATCTGCCTCGTCTTCCTATTCTCAATCCACCTCCTCCAGGCTGCTCCGGCTCCTCCTCCTTCTTGTCCCCTGGGTTAGATAAATCAATCATTTCACCAGACAATGTCTTCTGTCCAATGTCCTCCTCCTTTCTTCATTTCAGTCCCAACGGACTCATGTGGCCACGAGATGTAGCGCCACTTCTCCAGTCCCCTTGCCTGACAGTCATTGTTTCGGCATCGGTTCCAGGACATGAAGCAGTGGAATGACGGTTTTGCATCCCGTAGTCCTGGCGACTGACAGATGCCGTGGCCTCCGCGAATGGCCTCATCAAACGGCAGGTTGTCACGCATGAGATGCCACTGGATGACAATCAATAAGTTACACTGGGGAGTACTTCTGTCGCCTGGTTCTTCAAAATTTCGTTAATGGCATTTCTCTGTTCATACAAGTGGTCCAACTCTGTTGCAGGCTGGGAATTCCTGCGGGTGGATGGAAACATCGCATATCAGAGCGTGTTGGGGGATGTCGTTCTGCCTCTGCAACTCTTGGCGGGTGTTCCTGGCTTTGTACGTATGCGATAAGTGCATGCACAGTTTCCTGGCCATTTTCAGAATGTTCTGAAGATCGGTGGAAGACATTCAGGAACCTTTTCTACAACCAGATTGAACTCGTGGGCGCATGCAGGGCGCATTAGAACCTTACAATCCTCGGTGCAGCGCGGACACCATGTTCCTCCCTGTTGTCCAGAATCACCATGGCTTTCCCGATTTGAAGTTGGCGCCGGAGAAACGAAAAGCCACACATCGATTTCTTGCTGCATGAAGCGGAAGCAGTTCTCACTGTGTGACTTCGTTCGCACGAGGCATGTAGGTGTAGAATGCTGCGTGACACCGCTGTGGCCCTACACATGTGGTATGATGGAGCAGTACTTTGGAACGGGCTTGAGATGGTTGGTTGGTGGTGGTGGGAGGAGGAGGAGGCGGTCATTGGCGCGAGGAGCAAGATGTTTGAAAAGTGGAGGTGGGGGGGGGGGGGATGGGAGACAGCGGCGTCTCCTGTCCAAGTTGTTGGTCGTGCCTGGGCAGGAAGCACATTTCACCCAGTGGGCCGTGTAAAGGGGACATGTACTGGCCCATCTTGACCGTAGTTACAGTTCCAGACGGTTCCGCGCTGCCGTGTACCTTGGAACAACCGATAAGCTCAAAGGGGACTTGACCCACTTTCTGTTCTTCTAAATATTTATGAAGTGTTGGTATGCCTTTTTGGAAAAGAAATTACGGCTTGGAAATCTCCATCTCGGCTCGGCACAAGCCATTAGTTCTTGAATGGTGCACGAGGTCCACCATTTGGAAAGGGAGGGGGAATGCGGTAGTACCAAACAACTTGGACAGGAGCACAGGTCAGCTGCTGCACTTTGGATGGTTGGTCGCATACTGTTGTCTCTGTTACAATCGCTATCTCTCGAACGACTGCTGCGCCATGGAGTAGGCGAGGTGGCAGGAGCATCTGAGACGGGAGAGGATGTCAAAGAGAAAACAGCTGCCTTCTCAGAGGGGTTGGAGCCTTGGTCTGGCTGAAATGGAATGAGTGCCACTGGCACGTGCTGCTGCTGCACAGGCAGGATGGCCGACCTCATCTGAGCACACGTTTTCTCCTGGCCACCGGATGGTGACGCTGAATGTGTGGACGCACAGGGACGTTGTTTGCCTACAGGTTTAGCCCCTGGCCTAGCTTCACTTTCTGCCCTCAGATTTTACATTTATACCCATTTTCGGCTTCCTCCGGTGTTCTTAGAAAGAACTGCACACCGCCGAGTGTGATTTTTCCGCCAAACGCTCCGCATGAGTGACTTCTGCGCCGCTGCATCGCGGAAGCCCACCCCCTGTGCCGCTACTGTCTTGACCTGCGAAGCGGGTTTTCTACCCCGTGGCGCTTGGCTTCTCGACCTCTACACTGCTGCTACCCTGATGACTCACGGCCACAACAACCCATTGCTGGCTGCGCCGCTGCATGTCGCGGGCAATGCTGACGCCACTCTTCTCATGACGATGGATGTAGACCTTGATGCACCCGGGCTACCCAAGTGCTCGGTCGGCCTACTTCATATCTTTTTGTGGTTCATAGTCACTACGTGTCCTCAACACCGGTCTTGGTTTAAGACGAGGCTGGACCTCTCACCACATGACCTCCCATGCCACATCTCTCACATCTATACATTTGCTGCTACTGCAAGAACGCTGGGGATATTGGCCCAATTTCTTCGCTGCAAGTAGCTGCTGTCTGCCCTCCTCAAAATTGTTCATCCTCTGGATAATAGTGGCCTGAGCCAGACCTAACATAGTAGATCACTGGCTGAGGGAAATGGATGGGACCAGTGGCGGGTGAGGGACAGGAGTCCGAGGGCCGCCTGACCCGCTCTCCGGGCAATGCCAAGCTACGTGTTGTGTCTGAGGTTCCCACCGACTCTTGGCCGGGGTTTGTCAGGATGTCATCTGGGAGGATGAGGATGAATATAGTCAACCAATCAAAAAACTTGGGTTGCTGAAAAACACACGGCCGCTAGTTGACAGCGGCAGTTGTGGCTCCTCGAGTGACCCCTGCTGCGGACGGTCACCTTGCTGTGCGGCTACATGGGCCCGTTTCAGTAATGTCTTGTGCAACTGCCACTTCGCTGTTTGCAGTGCCTGCCCCTCTCTGTCTGGAATACGGTGTTGTTCTAAAATGTACAGACACTGTTTGTTTAAGCTATCTGTTTATGACTAAAATATACACCGGTTTTTGACTCAAATGAACCCTGTAACAAGCTTGGGTAAACCCTTGGATATAAATTTGCACGCTCCCCAATTTGGCCAGGAAAGAAAAATTTACTTGTATGTGTCGTTTACAAGCACTGTGTTGTTTTTACTTATGGTAAATAAAAAGCACAAACAGGTAATTAAACCTTGCTTGGAGGTGAATTATGCTACAAGAAAAATTGTAATTATTTTCAGGTTGTTTGGAAAAAAGAGGTTTATTTTTGTCTGCCACAGCAGCAAAACAAGCTATTATATTAACCCCTGGATGTAAATTCGCAATAGATTGAGTGCCACACAAACTAGTTAGCTTTGTTGAGTGTTACAATGGTGTATTTTTACGCCACCACAAACAAGATGATTAAAATTGTAATTTAACTTTGGCTTGTGAATTAGGCTACCTAAAAATAAAATATATTTTTTGGCGTTGAAAAAGACGGTTTATTTTAGTCAGCACACCAGCAGTAAACAACGCTTTAATTAACCCTGGATGTAAATTGCGCAATAGAATTGAGCCACCACAAAATAGTTAGCTTTGTAGCGTGTTACAATGGCGTTATTTTCTACGCCCACACAAACATGAGGATAAAATTGTAATTAACCTTTGCTTGTGAATTAGGCTACCAAAAAAAAATATATATATTTGGCGTTTGAAAAAGACGGTTTTATTTTTGTCAGCACACCAGCCCAAAACAACGCTTAATTAACCCCTGGATGTGGTAAAATTGGCAATAGACATAGAGACAACACAATCTAGTAGCTTTGTTGCGTGGTACAATGGTGTATTTTCTACGCCACACACAAGAGGATAAATTTGTAATTAACCTTTGCTTGTGAATTAGGCTACCAATAAATATATAGTTAATTGGCGTTGGAACGAAAAAAAAAGAAGGTTTATTTTTGTCAGACACCAGCCAAAAACAACGCTAATTAAACCCATGGATGTAAATTCGCAATAGATAGAGTGAGCCACCACAAAACTAGTTGCTTTGTTGTAGCGTGTTACAATGGCGTATTTTCTACGCCACACAACAAAGAGATAAAATTTGTAATTAACTTTGCTTGTGAATAAGGCTACCAAAAAAAATTTATATATTTGGCGTTTGAAAAAGACGGGTTTATTTTTGTCAGGCACAACCATGCAAAAACAACGCTTAATTAAAACCTGGGGGATGTAATTGCGCAATAGAATTGAGCCACACAAACTTTTAGCTTGTGTAGAGTGTTACAATGGCGTACTTTTTCTACGCCCTCACAAACAAAGTGATAAAATTGTATTTAACCTTTGCTTGTGAATTTAGGGCTACCATTATAACTATCGTATATATATTTGGCGTGAAATAAAGACGGTTTATTTTTGTCAGCAACACAGCAAAACAACGCTTAATTAACCCCTGGATGTAAATTGAGCAATTGAAATTGAGCCCCACATAAATAGTAGCTTTGTACGTGTTACAAATGGAGTATTTTCTACGCCACACAACAAGAGATAAAAATTGTAATTAACCGTTGCTTGTGAATTAGGTACCAAAAAAAAATATTTATTATTTGGCGTTGAAAAAGACGGTTTATTTTTGTTCTGCACACAGCTAAAAACAAACGCTCGTAATTAACCCTGGATGTATAATTGACGCAATAGAATTGAGCACCACAAAATAGTAGTCTTTGTAGGTGTTACAATGGCGTATATTCTTACGCCAAACAACAAGAGATATAAATTTGTATAGTAACCTTTGCTTGTGAATTAGGCTACCAAAAAAATATTGATAATTTGGCGGTGAAAAGACGGTTTTATTTTTGTCAGCACACAGCAAAACAACGCTTATTTAAACCCCTGGATGTAAATTGCGCAATAGAATTGAGCCACCGCAAACTAGTAGCTTTGTAGCGGTTAACAATGGGCGTATTTTAATTACGCAACACAACAAGAGATAAAAATTGTAATAACCTTTGCTTGTGAATTAGGCTATACCAAAAAAAAAATATATATTTGGCGTTGAAAATGACGGTTTATTTTTGTCAGCACTCCGCAAAACAGACGCTTATTTAACCCCTGGTTGTAAATTGCGCAATATTGAGCAGCCATAAAATGAGAGTTGGTATTTGTATTGTATAAAACGCTGGGTTTCTTTAAATGAATTACTACGGAACTGGCTTAGTTCCCACTTGGATTTAATGTATATGCAGCTGCGTGGACGCACACTGGAGTTCAGATTCCAAATACCCCAAAAAATCAGAAATAAGAACATTCAGAGAAACAGTCTATGAGACAAGCTGTGACACCCACTATAAATCGCTGTGTAAAATTCAGTTCTTAGAAAGCGCTATCACCCGCAGCAGCTCTTCCCCTGTCAGTACAGTGTGAGGAGTGTGAGACTCCCAGCGGCGCGACTCGGGTATTATTTAGTGCGGTAAGTCTACAGAAATTCCCGCCCGGTCTATGATTGGGCATTCATCTCTGCACATGTCATGCAGGCTATGCCCTTCTTCCTCCCAGAGTGCTTAGCTCCCATTGTAGCGCCATGTGCTCGCAGCACATTGTATCAATCAAATGCAAACACTTCGTTCACCCGAAGTTACCCCAAAGTTCGACTTCGTTCCGAACGAAGTTGTCCTGAAATTCTAAACGAATGCCACTTCGTTAGAATCGATTCGCCCATCTCTAGTTGTATCATTTCATTAAATGGTCTTCAGAACAAGGGGGGCAGTGAAAACAAGCAACTTTGCAATTGGATGTCATTAGCAAAGCTGTCTTGTTTTTACAGTATCCCTTATCTTCCTTTTGTTTAAACACAGTTCCCTAGTGCCGGTCAGATCCCACCTCCTTGCATTTCATTGGCTGACGGCTCTACTAATTTACATGCTGTTCGGACCCTGGTCACAGGACCTAGCCGAGCATTCTGCTCTCTCACTCAGGAACTTTGGGGGCCAGCAACTAATTTCAATCTATCAGCCTCAAGCTCTCCATTGACCTTGCTAGTTGCTTCTACAATCAGAAACGTACAGCAGAATTGTGCCTCGCCTCGGTTTCCTAATGCTCATGCGTGTAAGGGGCCGAAACAATTTCACTCTATACAGCTAAGCAGTCTCATTGACCACTGCTGCTGTTTCTACAATCGGAAAACAGCAAATTGTGCCTCAGTATTTTGTTTAAAATAAGAAGCGGAGGTCCTGATTGTGCTTGGATGAGGTCATCAAGACTGATTCAACTGTAACACACCTCCAGCTGTGAGAGGAGGAAGAGATTAGTGCTCTGTGTTTCATTAGAAGAATGTCTAGACTGAATGCAGGCTTTGGTATGTAAACAGCTCTTACAAAATAGACTGCATTGGGAGAGGACAGTTGACACGTGGACTCAGAGAGGGGGGGTGGACACACTGACTTGGGAGTGTGCACACGTGAGCAAAAAACAGTAAGGGGGGATGATGCAATTCACTTCAGTAAAGGAAACCACCCAACTGGGAGGGGGAAGAAACGACCGGGATTTCAGGATCTGAGAGAGTCAAAGCTTCATGGAAAAACAGCCGCCCGAACTGATTGAAACGATGAACATCACCTTTATGACAAATAATAATAATAATAATAATATAATAATAATTATAATAATAATTATAATAATAATAATATTATTATTTTATTATTTTTATTATTATTATTATTTATTATAATAATAATGATAAAATGTTTTATCAAATGAAAATATTTATTGCAAAACTGATTTAGGACTAGTAATGGGGTATGAATTTGACCCACTGACTTATAGTGAATTATGTTACATACATATGAATAGCTCCAACTGCAATTTAATATTCGAGGCAAAATAACATTTTTAATATAATCTATCAGGTTAAATAAATGTTAATAAATTGATACAGCTTCTTTAGTGCTCCTTTGCCTCTTTGGAGCTTGGCAATCGCCCTTAAGCCTCTATTGCCCCAGGCTGGTGATGTTTACCTAATCTTCACCTTTTTCTTGGCTGAGAACTGTAATAATCGCTCCTAGTGGTAACCTGAATCTGATGGTTGTTTAAACTGTTGTTTGCAGTATTCTCTTTGAAGTTTCTCTGCTGTTTATGGCTTTAACCAACCATATGCACATTTTAGTTTATACAGAATTTCAGAGAACAAATACTGCTTTCTATGTGCAATCATGAACAAAGGGTAACTGTGTAACTGTGTGCATAGATTTTAGAGCTATAAACATGTTTACGTTTTTTTTTAATAGTTGGGTTGTTTTTTTACCAAGCAGAAATTCTGCAACTATAGTTTAAAAACACCAGCATTTAACGACACATGCACTTTTTCTACATGTCATAAGAGAGGTTGTTCATTCCTATGTATATGACGGCCAATCACTGCAAATTATTATCAACAACACTTATTTACAGGCTGTCAAATTATCAAGTTGCTAAACTGTATATTCCTTACAGTGTAAATTTCAGAAGTTCACTGACCTTTCTCAATGGAATCTATAAGATAATTTCATCACATCACATGTAAATACATACAAATACAAAAAATATATAAACACCAAGTTGGTAAAATTATCAACCACAGCATACACACATGGACAGAATTATTGGTACCCTTCCATGAAAGAAAAACCCACAATGGTCACTGAAATAACTTGAAACTGTCAAAAGTAATAATAAATAAAAATTTACTGAAAATAAATAATCAAAATCAGAATTGTGGTTCAACCCAAAAATTTTAAAAACAAACTAATGAAACTAGCCTGCACAAAAATGATGGCACCTTAACTTAATATTGTGTTGCACAACCTTTTGAGGCAATCACTGCAAACAAATGATTTATGTAACTCTCAAGACACCATGTGCCAGATGCAGCAAAGCCGCCCCATAACATAACTGAGCCTCCTCCATACTTCATTTCTGCATCAAGGAACATAGAGCTGTTGAGACTTGCTAAAAAGCTCCAGTCTCGTCTCATCTGCCCAAAGGACATTCTCCCAGAGGCTTTGTGGCTTGTCAAAATGCATTATTGCAAATTCCATTCTCACTTTTTTATAATTAGTTTTCAATCATGGTTTCCTTCTTGGTCATCTTCCATTAAGTCCACTTTGGCAAAGACAGCAATGGATGGCGCAATTTGACACTGATAAACTTTAACTTTGGAGTTCACCTCTAATCTCTTTGGAAGTTGTTCTGGACTTTATGGGCAACATGTATGAACGGAGCTGCACCGGTTTTCTGGTGTCAAAAAGCTGTAGTAGACCTGTTCTATAGATGTATGAACAGTCACACTACAAACTTTGGCGCGATAAGCGCCTGCGCGACACTTTGTAACGCGCCAAAGATTTGGGGCATTCTGGGGGCGTGTTGCAGAATATTCGTAGAATTAGACACATTTATGAATGAGTTGTCGTATTGGTACTACAATGCGCCTGTATGTATGAACTGCAGAAGAACAGGTTCATACATTCTGCTGCATTCTGCACTGCCTTAAGCTATTTAGAACTGGCCTGTCAGCATCAAAGTTCATACATGTTGCCCTATGTTATTATCTATCTCTTACATTTGTCATCAATTTTCCTCTTACGGCCACATACAGGATGTTGGCTACAGTCCCGTAGCCCTAAACTTCTGGATAACATGTACAAGTGTAATAACAAAATCATAAAGCTATTTGGAGATGGTCTTATAGCCTTTACCTTTAAAATTTTTGTCTATAATTTTATTTCTAACCTCCTTCTTTGTTTGGTTCATGTTCTGTATGGTACACAAAATGCTGCCAAACAGCACAGTGACTACTTTTCATTCTTTAAAATAGGAAGACTGAATGACTACAGGTTTGAAGATAGTTGTGATGCTAATTACAGGACACACCTTAATTTAACATATTTCAATGGTCAAATTGGTTTACATTTTTTCTAGGGGTTCCATCATTTTTTTTCCAGGCCACTTTCATTAGTTTTTCTTATTTTTTTGGTTGGACCACAATTAAAATAGAATGTCTGATTTTCATTAGTTGATTTTCAGTAAATTTAAATGTATTATTACTATTGTTAGTTTCACATTATTTCAGCAGCTATTGTGTGTTTTTCTTTTTTACTAACAATAAAAGAAACACAAACCACCAACAATAAAATATACAAAATCATTGTAATTACTTTTTTTGCAGTAAGGAATATCCCCTCTATATTACACTAATCACACCTAAATTAATAAAAATCAGCATTTAGTATGATGAACTACAGCCTTTGCGTTATCATTTTAACCCTATTACATAAGATAATATCAATCTAAATATAAGGAATGAAACACTAATCCAAAATCCTTTTACAGGATTCAAGATTAAATTCCATATTTACTATACATAAAAAGCCCATACTTTGTCACATTTATATCCTCGAATAGTAATGCCTTTATACAATATGGTCTCCATGTGAAAATTTAACTAAGATCAAATAAACTCCCAATGAAAGATCATTCAATATTATCCATATTGCTGTCCCTATAAAACAATGACAGCCCCAATAGCTCCCTTCCATCATAGATGGAACAACAGTGATGCTGTTCCAGAGTCTTTTTATACTTGATGTGATTAAGAGCATTGTGCTCCAAAAATGTCACCCATTCCATCACCTGTCCTGACGTGCCACATTTTTAATCATTGTTAAATGAAGGAAGACTTAAATTTTAAGACTTGCTGGATCGCGTGTCTCCTTTTGTCTGCAGCTCCCAGCTGCCTGCCGTAAGGATCCGTGCAAACTGTCTACATGAGAGTGGTAAATTGGCAATCATTTGGTTTGTTTATGCTGTTCTTTTTATACTAGTCACAGGCTCGGACTGGCCTACCAGTGGGTCAGTAAAACTGCCGGTGGCCCCCGAGCTCCATCGCCAGCAGGTTCGGGCAGCACGTTGGTGTGCAGGCCTGGACCCCCTGTATCTTCTCAAAGGCAGAATAGAGAGTTGATAGTAACCAGCTTTCTGTACTGCACGCTGAGCACTCCTGTGAGCCAGTAAGTGACACAGCAATGTTATCACGCCTCCTATGCTGCTGTATCTCCTAGGCCGAAACCACATAAGCTTTAGGCCTAGGAGAGCCCGGAAGCAATGTTCCGATATAAGCGACGTGATGAAGTCATGTCGTTCACATTGGATACTAGCTCTCAGAGCAAGCTCTTCAGAGGGGGAACGGGGAGATTTGAGTATGTTTTTTTTTATTTTGTCTAATTAGTCAGAAGGGGCTTATCTACCTACATTAGGCTATACACCTACAGGGGCTGTATACTTACGGTACGATCATTACCTACTGGAGGCTAAATACCTACAGACGTTGTATACCTACAAGAGACTATTTACCTACAGGGGCTGTATACATACAGGAGACATATATACCTACAGGAGGCTGTATAACTACTGGTGGTTACAAAACACAATCCAATATCAGCAGCACTCTACTAGCACTAAAAACAGTCAAAGGGAACATAGGAATTTTTGGAAAAGCAGGAGGTATATACCTACAAGGGCTGTATGCTTATAGGGGGCATATATACCTCTAGGAGTCTGTATTCCTACAGGGGGCTGTATATACCTGCATGGGACATATCTACCTACTGGAGGCTATATACCTACAGGGGCTATATACTTTCAGAGGGATGTATACCTACCTATCTACTGGGGGCAATTTAAATACAGTGGGCTGTATACACACCTAACTTCAGGGGGCTTTATACCTACAGGGTTCTGTATACCTTCATGGGGTTAAATATCTACCTATCTTCCTACAAAGGACATATGAACCTACAGATCTACAGGGAGATGTATATCTATCTGCCTACAGAGGGCATTATATACACCTATAGGGGACATATGTACCTACCTATCTCCCTACAGAGGGCATATCTACCTACCTATCTACCGGGGACTGTATATATACCTACAGAGGGCAGATATATCTATCTACCTACAGGGGGCTACTATACCTACCTACAGTGGGCCTTTATTCCTTCCCACTGGAGGTCTAAATACCTGCCTACTTAATGGTGGACAACATTACTGCCAACTTACTTAATGGGGGCATCCATAGTAGAGATTAGAATTGTAAAGAGGTGCTGGAAAAGTGAGAAGTCTAAGATGTTTGTGTGGTAGATTCTACGGTTGTTTCTGGGAGAAGTTGTCATGGCAGTCTTGAGTGGTTGAAATAGAAAAGGTAAAAAAAGAAGGACTCGAGAGAAGAGAACGACTCATTGAAGGAGAGAAGGACCAAATCAGATAAAGAATCTCCTGTGAGTCCCTGGATGTCAGAGGTTACTTTGCTTCTGTGTTGGATCAGTGCTATATTCACAGTCATGTGATGGTGACCTGATGACAGACAGATGTGTGAGACAGACAAATATGTTACTCACTTGGTATTGCGTACTGCACAATACAGTTTTGTTCTGAACATTGTATTATGTGGTAAAATGCACGCATTTATGTCCGAGAAGCCATAAAATTAACAGGTAATATTTTCATGTACAGTAGCTGTAGGGTGGGCCCCCAAGACAACTCACCTGGTGGGCCCTAGACTTCCCAGTCCAATACTACTAGTCACACATATGGATATGCATATATGATAGATATTGAAAAAGATGTTCTGTATATACATCCTCTACAGCAACTTGCAAAACTTTGCAATTTATTGATGATATTTTTTGGCTTATGAGGGCCCTCCCCACCCCACGGTCAAGTCATTGAGTTTGTCTCATATTTGAATTACATATACCATGAATTGGGTTTTACCTTACATTGTAGTAGTATAATGTTATACTGTGTTAGCCATAGAAAGTAGTAGAAGAGTGAAGAAATTAGGCAATACCTTTTAGAGGCTAACTGAGTATATATGATGGTGAGCTTTCGAGAGTACTAGCTCCCTTCTTCAGACATGGTGTTGTAACACTATATCTGAAGAAGGGAGCTAGTACTCTTGAAAGCTCACCATCAAATATACTCAGTTAGCCATTAAAAGGTATTGCCTAATTTCTTCACTCTTCTCTTACCTTACATTGTAGTCAGATAGAGGTATGTTTTTTGGACACTTATATCAAGAAGGATTACAATGGAGTTTAAGAGATGAACTTTATCAGAAACCCACATACCATAATAGTCTTCTTCATTATATGAGTAACCACTGAGCTATGAGCTGATCTTAGAAAGAGATTTTGCGTTGTGGCAAAAACCCTTCAACAGTACCAGTGTGATGAAATTATCTTATAGATTCTGTTAAGAAAGATCCATAAAGGAGTGAAACATCCAGTGTACGAAATCTACAGTTTAACAATTTACCAACTGAATTATTTAATAGTCTGATAAATGACATATTGTAATGTCAGAAATAAATTAATGTGTTTAAGTACTTTTTTTAAACAACTTTTGTAATTTTGTGTGTGGAAAATAAAGACTTAAAGGGAATATGTCGCCTTTTTTTTTTTTTTTTTTTTTTAACTTTTTAAATAAAAACCCCCGATCCATATTTTTTTTCCTTTAGCCCGTTTTTTTTTTCCTGATGGGTAAAATTTCTCTATTCGGCCGCTATATATGATTGTGGGAAACATTTTTGCTTGCACTCCCCCTTTTAACAGCGGGCGAGAGATACTTTACGGGCAGCTTCATGCCCATGAATTCAAAAGACAATTTTGTACCATAGACGTCTGTAGGGATTTTTCACAAAAAAGGGAAAGGGGGAGGGGGGGAGCTGTGAATCTCTTTTTGTGACTGGTGGTTTTCCTCTTTTTATCTATCCCAAAAAGGTGTCTCCTTTCAGTTTGCCCCTTTCCCTTTAAAATGATAATGAACACACTGCTGAAAAGCCCTCAAACAGAGCAGGAAGTGCCCAAGACAATTTATTAGGCTTAGGGGCCAAAAAGTGAAAACTGCGGGACTTAAAATTTTTAAAAAAAAATTATTGAAATTGATCGGGAAATTAAAAAAAAAAAAAATAACCAAAAATTCCTAAAAAAATGTGTTTAACAAAAAAATGGAGTTAAACAATAAGTCTTTTTTTTGATGAAAATTTTCCCCTTTAAAAGGGGGTTTGTCTCACTACATTGATTCATTTTAACCTCACCCCTTTTTCTTGATTTCTTTTTAAATTCGGGGTCATGTTTTTTGGCTTCTACTGGGCCCAGTAAAGAAAAGGGTCTGTAGCTTTAAAAACCCAAACCCGGGCAGCCCGCGGGACTTTTTCAAACAGGTCTGTAGCTATACCCCCCCTGAGAAGCTGATGCCCCCATAGAAAGGGGATATCTAGGAATAGGTGGGGACACGGGAAAAGGGAAAAATATTGCAAAGTGATTTTTTTTGTGCAAAAAATCTTTAACATAAAAAGCAATCTTTGTAGTGAGACAACCCCTTTAAATAACTTCTATTAAAAATGCTGTTGATAATAAATTTCTATGTATTGTGGCCTTGGGCATTTTAAGTGACAACTATTTTTCTGTAGAGTGTCAAAAACAATCAAATACTTTCTGTATTGTACTAAATTTAATGTATAATACATTCCATCAATTTAATTTGAAATTTTATAATAACCCTGCTGCCTACTGAAGGGGAAATGTATCCCTCCCATGCTGTCTACTGAATAGGTAATGTTTTAATATAAATGCTGCCCAAATGAAGGGGAAAATCCATAACCAACCCCGCCCTCCCGGAAAAAACCGTTTTTATATATTTCCCCCCATGCCGTCTTACTGAAAGTTTTAAAACTGGAAAGGGGAAATTTTTAAATGTTTAAAAAAAACCATATGAGCCCCAAAATTTTAAAAAACCTCAAAAATTGGGAAGCAAGCAGGACCCAAAAAGGGAAACCCTTTTCTGCTATTTTCCCCTTCAGGGAACTTTTTTGAAAAAAAAAACTATAAAAAAAATTTTGGTATCCATCCCAAAAATCTTATTCAATATAAACACTCATATAATGAAAAAAACAAAATTTAAAAACCTAATATTTCGGCTAGGGAAAACATAAATAAAATCAAATATATCCTTTTTGAATATTCAACCCCTTTGAGAATTAAGCTTTCGGGCAATGTTAGTCAATATAAGCAGTTCATAGCTTAAACCACCCAAAAGTAATTCTCCATCAAAAATAATTTCCCCAATAAGTATTTAAATATAAAACGAATAATTACAGAAAAAAATAAGATAAAGCTAACGGGCTCAAAAATTTTTAAAAACTCACTGTTTACTGACGGAGGATATACATTGTCTTTTTCAATCCAAAGCACCCCGGGCCCCGGACCCGGGCACAGAAGTACACGGGCACAGGCGGCTGACAGTAGTGACGCCACTCCCGCTACAAGACCCTTTAAAAGGTAAAAAAATGCCAACGCTTTTGGGTAAACAGTGGGGGCTTTCCCTTTCTTTCGGGAATATCCCCCACTACTGTACGGGAAGCCTTATATCATTTTCCAAAACCCATTAATGAAAAACCCATTTTGCCCCTATAAAAAAAAAAACTTTCAACACACCAATCTTTATTAAATTTTTTAAAAAATTTTTAAAACATAGGCCCCTTTTAAAAAGTTCTTAAAATTTAAAAAGGAAAACTTTTAAAAATATCAGTGTTGAGCCCTTTTCAAAACCCCTGCATATTAAAATTGAATATCCTTTTTGGGCCCTAACCCCTAGAAAATTTTATAAAATTAAAATTGGGTCTTTATCCACCCCAAAATTGGTTTTTTTTCAACCCCAAGGGAAATTTGTACGTTCTAAAAAACCCTTAAAATGTTTCTTTTTAAAAATGTCCACCAGGGTGCCCAAAAAAAACCTTTGCACAAATTTTTCCCTATATGCAAAAATTCAAAACCTCTTGGCTCTTCGCTATAAAATTTTAATTACAGGGGCCCTTTTAAATTGAAATAAATTAAAACTCTTTTGGAAAGTTATTTGTTTTTTTTATTTAAAAGGGAATCTGACTTTTCTCTCTCTTTGACAAAAAATGTATTATTTTTTTCCCTTCATTTTAAAATTGCGGGATACATAACAAAATCCGCAAGGATAAAATTCAATATTTGCTTCTACTGTTTGTGTCCTATTACATTTTTAAAAAGCGGTTTCTATCAAAATTTGCTAAAATTTTCCCGGCCTGTCAAAAAACAAATTTTGGATCCGGCTTAAGGAATGTCCCCAAAGTTTAAAGGACAATTAAAAAAAAAAAAAAAAAAAAAAAACCCGATTATTAATTTCACAATTATTGGGAGGGATCCTCAAATTTTATGTTTCCCTTTCAACCCCCCCTTTTTTTTATCATTTTCATCCATATTAATTTTTTCCTTCAATTTTTTTCATTGTTTTCCCTTTTAAAAGTGCTAAAATTGAATAAGGGGGAACACGGACGACAAATTTTTTGTTTTTATGGAATTTTAAAGGGGTTTTTATTCCAAAAAATGCCAAAAGTCTAGCAACAAACTGGGGGGGAAATTGAAGTGCTTTGTTCAAGAGGAACCCGATTGACGTGGTTGGTGTTAAATGAGAATACTGGACTCCTCGCATGATTGTGCGTTAACCTTTAAAATTTTTTTCTATTTAAAGGGAAAGGCAGGGGAAAAAAAGAAGGGATTAGGGGTGTGTCCCGTATTAAAAGGGAAAGATAAAGAAGGCAAGTGTGAAAGAGGCAATAGCGTGTAAAGATGGTGAAAATGCGGAAACTTTGTGAGTGGAAATACAAAGTGGGGGTTAACGCAGAAAAAAAGCTACAGGGGCATATCTACCGTTGTAGCAGAAGCACTAGCACCTGTCACGGAGCCCGGGCCCCCCTAGCAAACTGCTATTTCTGGGCCCCTGTGGGCCCGCCGGGAAAAGGGAAAATGACAATTTACCAGGCGGGGCGGGGCAGCGGGGTTCCCAAACCCCCCTGCCTTTTGAACGCCCCCGGCCCTCTGTCCCAGCGCCCCAAAGGCCCCCACTCCCCTCTGTAAATTTTGCCTGGTTTGGGCCCGAGGCCCCAAGGCTACGCCGGCCCCCCAGCGCTGACGGGCACAAACATCCGCCGAGCAAAAAGACGGCTGAGAGCGCATTGCATTGTGGGAGCGTGGAGAGAGGTAACTTTTTTTTAACCTTTAGTGAAGCCTGTCTAAGCCCTGCCTACCTATATGGGGCCCCTAAAGCTACCTAAAACTCTGCCTGCCTACCTATGTGGGGCCCCTATTGCTAACTTAAACCCTGTCTGCCTACTTATATGGCCCTTATAGCTACCTAAACCCTGCCTACCTACCTATATGGCCATTATAAACCACCTAAACCCTGCCTGCCTGCCTATATGGGGCCCCTATAGTTACCTAAACCCTGTCTACCTACCTATTTGGCCCCTATACCCTACCTAAACCCTGTCTGCCTACCTATATGGCCCCTATACCCTACTGAAACCCTGCCTGCCTACCTATATGGCTCCCTATAGCTACTTAAACCCTTTCTGTCTACCTGTACGGGCCCCTATAGCTACCTAAAACCCTGCCTACCTATATTGCCCCTATATCCTACCAAAACCCTCAAATGTTAACTGTGAGTCACAAGATGTAACTGCACTGTAATCAATTATCTGTCTGCAGAATCTGTGTACACTAGTATATACCACTATATGGTCACTGTATGGTGGTTATATAAAGTCTGCAGAGCCTGTGTACATGTATCTACCACTATATGGTCACTGTATGGAGGTAATATACAGTCTGTATGGCACATGTGTACACTGGTATATACACTATATGGCAGTAATATTGATATTTATTCAATAGTAGTGTAGGGGTATTATTCAGTCTCTATGAGGTGGTAATTTGTGGTCATGTTCTGTCAGTGTAATCAGGTCCATATGTAGTAGCGCTATTGGTAATGTTGGTCTTGGTATAGTGGATTTGTTTGGTAGCAGTATGATGATGATGATATCTATTGTGAGATATTCACTCCTTGTATTATCTAGTAACTGCCTGAAGTTCCCGGGAAATGTTCGTGGTCGGGGAGGCGGGGGAGGGAGGACCCCATCCAAAAGTTTGATATGGGGCCCAGGCTTCTCGAGTTAGGGCCCTGGTCAGCTGCATAAACAAATGGAGAGGGCAGCACAGGCAGGTACAGTGGTAATAATGGGCAATAAATAATAAAAAAAAAGGCATTAAAAAATATGTCAGAGGGGTCAGCTTTAGCCTTTGAAAAATACAAAGAGCTTAATAAAATTTGTAAAAAAGTTGATAAAATCAGCTAAAATACAAAAAAAAAGCAGGTGGCCATAGACAGCAAAACAAACCCAAAGAAATTCTTTAAATATATAAATGCCAAAAAGCCAAAGTCAGAGGATGTCGGACCCTTAAATAACAGTAATGGGGAGCTGGTCACTGGGAATCAGGAGAAGGCAGAGCTAGTAAATAGGTTCTTCAGCTCTGTATATACAAATCGAAGAGAAAGTAGCTGATGGGTGCGGGGGCACTGCTGATGGAGGCAGTGCTAGAACTGATGGGGACAGGTCCACTGCAGAGACAGGAGGTGCCATTACTCTTAATACACCAATTGATATAATAGATTGACTAAGTGTATAAATAGTCCAAACCGAGTTAAGTAAACTTAATGTGAACAAGGCTCCAGGCCCAGATGGCTTACACCCAAGAGTTCTTAAAGAGCTCAACTCGGTTATCTATGTGCCCCTGTACATGATATTTAGAGATTCTCTGGTGACTGGTATAGTGCCAGGAGCCTGGCGCAAGGCAAATGTGGTTCCCATCTTCAAAAAAGGTCTTGACGAGGTAATTATAGACCAATAAGTTTAAAATCCATTATGGGAAAACTGCTAAGGGACTATATACAGGATTATGTGGCAGAATATTGTAAATTGTATGTGATTACCAGCATGGTTTTACTAAGGACAGAAGTTGTCACACCAACCTGATCTGTTTTTATAATGAGGTGAGTAGAAGTTTGGATAGTGGAGCAGCTGTGAATATAGGGCGACATGTATGAAATTTGGCATGTGGATACCAAATTTCATGTGAATAAAAAAGGCATAGAATGCACCTGATTTATGTACCCGCTGTATAGCGGGTACATAAATCAGGCACATTCCAGCGCTCGGGCGACAGTTCGGATCAGGTATACCACTTTGAAAGTGGTTTATCTATTCCGACTGTAATGCACCCAGAAATGCCGGAGTGAAGCTATAAATATGTAGCTTCACTACAGTTCTAGTGCGCCCTGGAGTGGGGCGTGGGAGATTTGAAAATGTATGAACGGGGCTGCGCCTGATATCGTGCTGTAAAGACGACAGATATCTGCCGCAGCCCCGTTAATATATGTCGCCCATAGTGACGCAAAGGAGTTTTCATCTAAATAGTAATATGAGGGCTTGTTGTTTTACAGAAAAAGATGTACTGTTAAATGATGTCATTGCCTTATCATATAATGTACTAGAACCCCCCCAAAAATGTTGAGGGTTGGAATGTGAAAAAAACATATATGTGTAATCTTTGCAGGTGTTCATTTCTATTGAGTTCAATGTTGGATATAATTGATTTATTTTCTGTGTTCTGCAGGTCGGTACTAGTTCTGCAGGTCGGTACTATTCCAGTGATCCCACATGTGTATGGTTTTTGTATGCTTTAGTACTTTAAAAAAAACATTCTCTTTTTTTAAATTTGCACTACAGACCATAACCCTGAACGAGGGCTTGTTTTTTGCAGGCTGAAGTATATTTTCTACTGATACCTTTTTGGGATGTATGCAACTTTTTTATCACTTTTTATTCCATTTTTGGGGACGTGAAATGATAAAAAAAAACACAATTTTGGCGTTGGGAGTTTTAGTTCTTCTATAGTGTTCACTGTGTGGAATAAATGATGTTGTATTTTAATATATCAGACAATATGTGTACATTTTTATTTATGAATTTGTAAAATGGCAAAAGATGGGTGTTTTTTATACTTTTAACATATATATTTTTTTATTCTTTTTTTTTTTTACTTGCACTTGTTCTTGCACTTTACTTTTACTTGCACTTTTACATGCACTTGCACTTTTCTTTACTTGCACTCTCCCTAGAGTACTCAACCACTAGTGGACATGATCGCTTGTACACCGTTCTATATTCTATGGCAAGACAGGCTGTAATAGGAGTACTAACATGACAGCTATAGAAGCCTTCATTAGAATTCCGGCTGTCGTAGCAACCACTTGGCACCCTGCAATCTCATTGTGGGAGGAATAGTGTGCAGATGGCTAAGGCATCTAAAGGGTTAGGCCTTGTTCACACGGCTTATTTGGGCGCTGATTGGAGCCGTACTGCGCGCCGTATTTGCGCTACAGTATGGCTCCAATCCGTCCCAGTAACTATGGTAATCCACAGTTCTCATAGAAAACTATGGATTCCGCCTCTCATTTCCAGTCGGCGAATCCGCCGGGCGGGGATAAAGTGACATGCACATTATTTACGCCGTGTACATATCATAACCATATGATTCTACACATTTATGACTTTAGTATGCTAAAACCAGGCACATTACTGCTGCAACAGATAGACCAATTTAAAAGTGGTTTACCTGAGCCTGAATTGTCGCTTTATAGCTATAAAGAGCTAAATCTATGACCCACAGTAGAACAGGTTCATAGATTCAGGTGCATTCTATGCTACTAACGTGTGCAATAAAATTGCCGCCTGGTTGCCAAAAATCATACGTCGCCCTTTGTGTTTGAAGAAGGGATAAAACCCTAAGGCTATGTCTACGAAGCACTGGATTTGGCATATTCAGTATTTTGAATCCACCGAAAATCTGACCATATCCAGCACTGTGTAGCCCTCAACAGAAAATCCATGCTGTAGTCTACACAGCACTGATTTTTTACTAATGATTTCATGAACCTAAAACCGTCTGGCAGAATATAAAACTAGTTGTATATTCCACCAGACCGCCGTCGGATTCTCGTAGCCCCAATGTAATTGGCTGCCGGGAATCCGAAATCCATCTCTATATTTTGCGCAAAAAAAATGGCAGTGCACATCACGGTCCGGTGATGTGAAAATGCCGTTGGATTTTGAATGGCATTTTCACATTGTTGCTTAGACATAGCCTAATATAACAGTTACCAGTTATCTCTCAATGTAGAGAGCAGTTCTTTCATGGAGTGGAGATTGCCTCCCATTTGATGAAAACAACAGACGTGATCACATCTGGATTGTCAGTTGGAAAAATAATTTGCTACACTTAGGTTTCACACAATTACACTAAATAATCCTTATCCACTTAATGATAAGTATCTGACTATACGTTTTAGCGCTGTCTTTACAAAGTGTCCACACCCAATTACTCAATATATTAATTGCTGCAGTTGAACATGTCCACAAATCCCATACAAGAGACAACTTGGGAGGTTCAACATCTAATTTTTTTTCGTTTTTTTTAGTTCTTAGAGAAATCAGACTCAGATTAATTGGTATGTTAGTATGGTTAATGGTCTAAAAAGAAGGTAAAGATAGAGAAAAATATAGTTAAAGTCATACTATGAGCACACGAGCACCTTTTATCTGCTAACAATTCCATCAAAATGATAAAAAAATGCGGAAAATGTCACTTTATTGTAAATTTTGCTTTTACTATATATCTCAAGTAAATATAGTTGGCACATTACCCAGGTGTGTTATGTGTGTTTTAACCCTTTAGTGATATAACTCATTTTAGCTCTAAGGGTCAGTAAAAATGGTTCCCCCTCTGTGTTGCAGCAGTCAGATTTAGATTCTTTTTTTCATTAATGCAGCTGTACCTGTACGAGACCTTGGATTTTCTAACTATTGCTCTAATTTTTATAGGAACCATAATAGGGTACATGTAATTTACTCAAAAACTGGACAATGGAGAAAAAAAGCAATTTTGCCTTTTTTTTGGGGGGTAGGTTATTTTTACTATCTTCACATGCTGTATAAATATAGTAAAGTACATAATATACTATATCAAATATATATAGTTTTGTCATGTTTTACTGCTTTGAAGAAAATACAATCTTTTTTTAATCCAAAAAATTTGCTTTGCATTGACATTTTCTGAGACCCATTCCTTTTTTCTTTTTTTGTTGACAGCCCTGTGTGAGGGCTTTGGATAATTTTTATTGGTAATTTATGGCTTTTTGTTTAGGTTTTATTCTGTTTTTTTTTAGGTGAAGTGACAAAAAAAACAGCAATTCTTTTTTCTATAATGTGTTCACTGTTTTAAGATAAATATCATTATATTTTAATATATCAACCTTTGAGTTTTGCGGCAATACCAGTTATGTTTATTTTATATACTAATAATATTTTTATATAAAATGCAAAAAGATTTAAAAAAAGAAACTTTACTTATAATTTTCTTTACTGGCTCTGGGAGAGTACAAAAAGTTGCATTTATGTGGCGCACCTGGTGGCCTGCAGCTATTACATAACCAAATGGCATCCTGCAAGTACATTGTGGAGGAGCCGGTTGGATGACAGTGAGACCCTCCACCTGTCTGATGGTTTAGATAGCACAATGACATGGACTACAGCATCTAAATGATTACACAGATAAGATTTCCGATTCTGGCCTCTAATGGCAAGTTTCAGCATTACTGAAAAACTAGCACCTGGAATGGATGGAGCATGCTCAGCAGCTAAAAATCACACTAACAACTCATGGAATCCCAGTAAAACTAAAAAAAAAAATTATACTCACCTTCCCCTGGTGCCCGGTATCAGCACTATGTGTCTCCAGTAGAGATGGGCGAATCGATTCTAACAAAGTGGAATTCGTTTAGAATTTCAGGAAAACTTCGGTTCGGAACGAAGTCGAACTTTGGGGTACTTCGGGTGAACGAAGTGTGCTTTTTTATTGATAAAATGGCTGCAAGCACATGGCGCTACACGGGCAAAGCACCTGGGAGGAAAAGGGCATAGCCCATCACATGTGCAGAGGAAACCAATCAGAGACCGGCGGATTCTGTGACGTCACCGCACTATATAAGTCCGGCGCGACGCCGGAGCTCACACCCTCTCACTGTGCTCATCAGGTAAGGTGCTGCCGCGGCTGATAGCCTTGCTGAAGAATTGATTTTTATATAGCGATTTCTGTGGGTGTCTCAGCTTGTCCCCAGAGACTGTTTCTCTTAATGTTCTATTTCTAATTTTTTTTGGGTATTGGATCTGAAATCCCGTGTGCGCCACTGCAGCTGCATATACATGCAATATCCAAGTGGGGTCTGAGCCAGTTTCCCGTTGTATTCATTTAAAGAAACAGCGTTTTTACAATACAAAAACCAATTCATTTTTTGGGTGCTCAATTCTATTGCGCAATTTACATCCAGGGTTAATTAAGCGTTGTTTTGCTGGGGTGCTGACCCCAACAACCCCTCTTTTACCACGCCAAAATATAAAATATTTTCCTGTAGCCAAATTCACAACAAAGGTTTAATTACAACTGTATCTCTTGTTGTGTGGCGTAGAAAACACGCAATTTAACACGCTACAAAGTACTAGTTTTTGCGGCTCAATTCTTTGGCGCAATTTTACATCCATGGGTTAATTTTAAACTGTTGTTTTGCTGGTTTTGCTGACAAAATAAACCGTCTTTTTCAACGCCAAAATATAAAGATTTTTCCTGAGCTTAAATTTACAAGCAAAGGTTAATTACAACTGTATCCCCTTGTTTGTGTGGCGTAAAAAAACACCATTGTAACACGCTACAAAGCCCACTAGTTTGTGCAGCTCAATTCTTTGGCGCAATTTACATCCAGGTTAATAAGCGTTGTTTTGCTGGTGTGCTGACAAAAATAAACCGTCTTTTTCAATGCCAAAATATATAAATTTTTTCCTTACCTAATTCACAAGCAAAGGTTAATTACAACTGTAATCCCTTGTTGTGTGGCGTAGAAAACACGCAAATTTTAACAGCTACAAAAACTACTAGTTTTGTGGGCTCAAATTCTTGGCGCAATTTACATCCAGGGTTTAAATTAAGCGTTGTTTTGCGGTGTCTGACAAAAATAAACCGTCTTTTCAACGCCAAAATATATAAATTTTTCCTGTAGCCCTTTAAATTTACAAGCAAAGGTTAATTACAACTTATCTCTTGTTGTGTGCTAGAAAACACCGGCAATTGTAACACCTACAAAGCTACAGTTTGTGGGGCCAAATCTTTGGCGCAATTTAAAATCCAGAGTTAATTAAGCTTGTTTTGCTGTTTGCTGACAAAAATAAACGCTTTTTCAACCAAAATATAACATTTTCCTGTAGCTAATTCATGTCCGAAGGTTAATTAAGCCTGTTTGTGCATTTAAAAATTTAGTAAAACACACAGTGTTTTTAACACACAACAAGAAATTTTTTTCCTGCCATTTTTTAGCGCAAATTTTTACCAAGGGGGTTACCCAACTTGTTACTGGGGTTTATTTGGAGTCAAAAACAGGGTTTTAAATTTTTCATATTACAGAAATCATCATCAAAAATGTCTGTACATTTTAGAACAAACAGTATTCAGACAGAGAGGTGGAGGCCTGCACCTGCAGTGGCAGTGGGACAAACTTCCGAACAGGCCCCCGGGAG
>JAODAL010034605.1:0-44023 GCA_025379985.1 Phyllomedusa bahiana
CTCTGAAAGAAAAGCCCGATCAATTTGCATGGGCTCCCCGGTGGAGGTTGGTGGCTGTGGCGCAGGAGGCCTGGGAACACAGGTCCCAGGCGAGGAAATGGGAGGTTGGGCTGACAGATGCTCTTCCCGAATTTCCCTCCTCCCGTTAAAGGGAGGGGATGTCAATGCGAGTTGTAACCGGATCGGTATTTAGGGGAAGCGGAAGGTCTCTAGGGCCAAGACGTCCTTAATCGGCTTGAGAGCCTTTCTTGAAGGTAGACACAAACGCGGCCTCTTTTGCACGCAGTTGGAGGCCAGGGTGGGAACTGTATCGCTGTCTCTTACAGACAGGTCCCCTGGCGTAAGTTCAGGAGGGTGTCTCAGGGGGGGCTGGGCTGGTTCCCTCAAAGACGTTGGGGAACCCTTGAGAAATGACTGTAGATCGCCGTCACTGGTTGTTTTGCCCCTTGAGGGTGCTCATGCCAGGGCTTTCCGGAAAGGGGCTGACCACGAAAGCACCTTCGCATGTTGACGGACTGATCAGAATTAGTCCCGGGAAAAGGCATTGGGCGATGAACCCCCTGCAGGTTTCGGGGTCTTGTCGAACTTGGACGGGGGGACAGGGAGCTTGGGCCCCCAGAGCCCCCGGAAAAGTAGAGGCAGGAAAAAACCGCTGGAGCTGGTGAAGTGCTGCTGTGGCATGAGGGTTTGCTGAACTGGAGGATGCTGGGTGAGTTGCTGCCCCTGTTGACCGGGTGTTGAGCTGGCGAGCAACGACGGTCTAGATCCGCCGGCGGGGTTTAAACGGCACCTTGGGGGATCAGGGCCGGATCCTACTGTTGGTTTGGAGGTGGATCCACAGGACCCCCCGCAGCCCGATGGGTAAGCCCACAAAAGGGGTGGAATTAAGGGGACCGGTATTCACCGAGCCCCCCGCAAAGGGGATGGTTTTTGGTTGCGGGGGGTTTCCACCAGGTCATCCATGGCGGGGCTTGCCTCGGTGGCGGCCAAGAGTGCGGGGGTAAGTAAAGGCGGAGGTTTGGTCGGTAGACAGGGGAGGAGGTCAGGGCAGGCGGCTTGGTTCGTAGATGGAGCAAAAGGGGTCGGGGGGAGGGGCAAGGTTGTAGTGGTAAAAGTAAGCAGGGGGGTCGGGACACGGGAAGGGGAAGACAGGAACGCTCTGGTTACACTTTCACCATGGAATATACACCAAGGATCCGGCGAGGGCCGGCAGAAAGTGGCTGGACTAAATAGGAGAAGTGCCCGGCAATGAACTAATTACCGGCGCACTGCCCCTTTAAATTCAAATTGCCGATGCACGCGCGCCCCTAGGGGCGGAGCTACTTGTCGGGGACCGGAGCCAGACAGAGCAGAAGCGCGGCCAGGTAAGTGAACGCCGGAGGGGGTAGCTACACGAGCGGACCCCGAACCCGACGTGTGGGACGGGGCTCCGCTGGAAGCAGGAGCACGGGCGCGCCTGCGACCCGGGACAGAGGTCGCAGGTGCGTCCGTGACAGAGTTCTAATTGCTTTCTGTCTGCCATTATTTCAGATATCTTTCCTTGAGACGGATGCAGTACCTGCTAACAGCAAGAGATTCAAGGCCTCCCTCCTCCCTCAGATGATACAGAGGAGAGTTTGGGAATGTGTCTTATCAGCTAATGCTTAATACATACATGCAAATTATAACTTGTCTCTTAGCGACCGCCAATTAACCAATCATGTAGTGATAGAATAGTCATGTGATTAAAAAGTTTTATTGGAATGTTCTTTACTGTGATTAAATCAGATTTATACCCCAGACGGAACGTGTGGGTTGTATTTCTCAAGCTCAAACTGTCTACAGCTATAATCAATCAATTTGGAACAGAGACATCTAAATGAATAAGTAGTGGAACAAAAGATAATTCCACACCTGATTTATCATCTTGACAGTTTAAATGGAGTCCCCCAAATTTAGCTGTACAAGGTTCTGGCTTCATATATGACTGGAGGGTGTACTAGGAGCAGCAGTGTCCCATTCTCTACTTCTAAATCGTTATGTAATTATGATGGGGGAGGGAACATTGTGTCTCAACATAAATATTTCTGAACTGTTCAGTTCTTACTCCATCCTAGAGATACATGATCCAGTCCTGACTCTGTAGGGTTCCATGGTGTAATGGTTAGCACTCTGGACTCTGTAGGGTTCCATGGTGTAATGGTTAGCACTCTGGACTCTGTAGGGTTCCATGGTGTAATGGTTAGCACTCTGGACTCTGTAGGGTTCCATGGTGTAATGGTTAGCACTCTGGTCTCTGTAGGTTCCATGGTGTAAGGGTTAGCACTCTAGTCTCTGTAGGTTTCATAGTGTAATGGTTAGCAGTCTGGACTCTGTAGGGTTCCATGGTGTAATGGCTGGCACTCTGTAGGGTTCCATGGTGTAATGGTTAGCACTCTGGTCTCTGTAGGGTTCCATGGTGTAATGGTTAGCACTCTGTAGGGTTCCATGGTGTAATGGTTAGCACTCTGGACTCTGTAGGGTTCCATGGTGTAATGGTTAGCACTCTGTAGGGTTCCATGGTGTAATGGTTAGCACTCTGGACTCTGTAGGGTTCCATGGTGTAATGGTTAGCACTCTGGACTCTGTAGGGTTCCGGACTCTGTAGGGTTCCATTGTGTAATGGTTAGCACTCTGGACTCTGTAGGGTTCCATGGTGTAAAGATTAGCACTCTGGACTCTGAATCCAGCGATCCAAGTTCAAATCTTGGGGGGACCTGATACTTTTTATCACACTTATTTAAATTCTATAAAATTATAATCTTCTTTCCAAAATAATGAGAGACCTGACTCTAAATTTAAGTTAACCTGTAAGGTAAGAATGAGAAGTTTTTTTTTAGGAAACAAAAAAACATTAACACATTCTTAGGCCGTGTTCACACGGCTTATTCAAGCCGTAATTGTGGACCGGACCCCGGCCGCAATACGGCTTGAATACGGGGCGGGGCCGGGTGCGGGGGTGCGGCGGGGGAGCTGCTCGCCGGCCCCATAGACAATGCATTATTTACGGCGTGTACGCGCCGTAAATAATGTGCATGTCACTTTCTCCCCCCGTGGCGGATTCGCCGAGCAGGGAGGAGCGACGGAATCCATAGTTCTCTATGAGAACTGTGGATTACCGTAGTTACTGGGACGGATTGGAGCGCAAATCCGGCGCGCAGTACGGCTCCAATCCGTCCCAGAATAAGCTTTAAGGTAAATGGTATTTGCCAACCACACTTTAGTTACATTACAAAGACAACAATGGGGTTAAACAGCTCTCTAGTAAACAGGTGATCCTGGGTTTGAATCTCAGCAGTGCCTTACCTTTTCCTATCAATATCCGAATACTTGAGGCCAGTTGGCTTTTGCCACAGATCTATGGTGACATTTATGTATGAGTAAAATACAACTATTTCTAATAATATTCTTTTCTGTCAGATCCTGTGAGCTCCTGGTCAGTGATTAACCTTGTGGAGCAGTAAATAAAGTAGTTAGAGATGGGCGAATTGATTCTAACGAAGTGGAATTCGTTTAGAATTTCAGGAAAACTTCGGTTCTGAACAAAGTCGAAGTTTGGGGGACTTCGGGTGAACGAAATGTGCTTTTGATTGATAAAATGGCTGTGAGCCATGGCGTCTGGGGCAAGGATTTGGGGAGGAAGAAGGGTACCCTGCAGAATTTTGCAGAGATGAAGCCAATCAGGACCGGCGGGATTCTGGAGTCACCGACTATATAAATGGGGGCGAGCTGGGAGTCACACTCCTCTCACTGTATGATCAGGGAAGGTGCTGCCCCGGCTGATTGTTACTGAAAAAATGATTTTTATACAGGATTTTTTTTGGGGTGTCCAACTTGTCTAGAGATGCTTCTCTTTAAAGTTCTATTTCTGATTTTTTTGGTATTGGATCTGAAATCCAGTGTGCGTCCACTGCAGCTGCATTACATTTAAATCCTATCTGCTACAGCACATTGAATATCCAAGGGGGATCTAAGCCAGTTCCTGTTGTATTCATTTTTAAAAAAAAAAAAGCGTTTTTACAAAAAAATACCACTTCATTTTGGTTTCTCTTCTTTGGCCAAATTTACATCAGGGGTTAAATTTGTTGTTATTCTGTAGGATCCCAAAAAAAACCGTCATTTTCAAGCCAAAAAATATACATTTTTCCCGTAGATAATTCACAAGCGAGGTTAATTACAAATTTATCCTTGTTGTGTGGCGTAAAAATGCCTTGTAAACGCTACAAACTACTGTTTTGGTGGCTCAATTGTTTGGCGCAATTTCATCCAGGGGGTTTAATTTGGTTTTTTTTCACTGTGGTGATCCAAGAAACCTCATTTTCAACGCCCCCAAAAAATATTCATTTTTCCCTTGCATAATTCAAAGCAAAGGTTAAATTTCAATTTTATTCTTTTTTTGTTTTGGGGTTAAAAAACACGCATTGTAACCGCTAAAAGCTACTAGTTTTTGGTGGTCAATTCTTTGGGAATTTACATCCCGGGGTTAATAAGCGTTTTTTTTTTCAGCTGTGGTGATCCCCAAAAAAACCGTCATTTATAAAGCCAAAATATTAATTTTTCCTGTAGCATAATTTACAAGCAAAAGGTTTAAATTTCAAATTTTATTTCTTATTGTGTGGCGTAAAAAAAACCGCTTGTAAAACGTACAAAGCTACTGTTTGTGGGGCTCAAAGTTTGGGCAATTTACATCCGGGGGGTTTAAATTTAAAGCATTGTTTTCAGCTGGGGGGCCCCAAGAAACCTTATTTTAAAAGCCAAAATATAACATTTTTCCTGTAGCAAAATTTCCAAGCAAAAGGTTTAAAATTACTTTTTATCTCTTGTTGTGGGCGTAAAAAACACCGCATTGTAACACGAAAAAGCTATAGTTTGGGGGGTAAATTTTCTTTGGCGCAATTTAAATCCAGGGGTTAATTTAAGGTTTTTTTTCACTGGGTGCCCCCAAAAAAACCGTCATTTTCAACGCCAAAATATATACATTTTTCCTGTAGCCTAATTCACAAGAAAAGGTTAATTACAATTTTTTCTTTGTGTTTTGGCGTAAAAAAACCCATTGAAAACACGCTACAAAGCTATAGTTTGTGGTGGCTCAATTCTTTGGCGCAATTTACTCCGGGGGGTTTTAAAGGGTTTGTTCTGCAGTTGTAAGTAAAAAAAAACTTTTTTTTCACTGTCCAGAAAAAATTTTCTGTAGAAAAATTATTCCCGGGGTTAATTAAAGCCTGTTTGTGGCTTTTATTTAGTAAAATACACAGATTTTTTAAAGGGCACATAAATCAATTTTTCCTCCCCATTTGTGGAGCGCAATTTATTCCGGGGGTTTCAAGCTTTTTTCTGGGTTTTTGGCGTCAAATACAGGGTGTGTATTTATCATATACAGTATCTTCTCAAACAGTGTCTGTACATTTTAGAAAAAAGTATGTCAGAAGAGAGGTGGCGGCTCTGCACCTGCGAGTGGCAGCGGCAAAACATTCCTGGAACAGGCCGGTCGCAGCAAGCAAAGGGGGCGCCCCCGCAGGGGTCATCGGTGAGGCCACAACCGCGTCATTAGCGGCCGTGTGTTGTTCAGACCCAAGGGTTTTGTTTTGGTTTGATAGGTCTTCCTCTTCCTCCCGATGACATTGAAACCCCCACCCAAAGGTCGGTGGGAACGTCAGACACAACCCCTTAGTTGGCATGGCGGGGAGGGGGGTCAGCGGCCTACCTGTCTAAAAACCCCCTCGTCCCTCCGGTTCCTCACCAGGATTCTACTTGTGGTTGGGCTCAGCGCCACTATATAGCGAGGATGAACATTTGAGGGGGAAAGCAGCAGCTACTTGGCAGCGAAAAAAGGGGGAAATACCCCCTGTTCTTGCAGTAGGCGGCAAAGTATAGTGTTGGAGGGGATGGGGAGGCATGTTGTGAGGGGTAGCCTCTGCATACCAAGCCCGGTGATGAGGCAGCATTGACGATGAAAACAATAGTTGATGAGTCCCCCACCGCACTTGGGGAGCGGGTGAGGAAAGGGTTTCATCATCTTTTCAGGAAAAGAGGGCGTCAGCTTGCAGGGTCGGGCAGCGGCGCACCCAGAAATGGGTTTGTGGGGCCCGTGAGTAACGGGTTTAGCGCAGTGTGAGGTGGGAGCCAAGGGCCACGGGGAAAAAAACCGTTCGCAGGTCCAAGAAAGTAGGGGCCCAAAGGGGCGAAGCAGGGGCGGCAGTAGTCACTCAGTGCGGAGCGTTGGCGGTAAAACGATTACTCGGGGGTTTGTGGCATTTCTTTGCTAAGCCCCGGGAAAGGACCCGAATTGGGTATAGTGAATCTGAAAAGCAGAAAGTGAAGCGTGGCCAGGGAGCTAACGTTGGAAACCACGGCCCTGCTAAACACATGCAGCGGGTCCCCATCCGGTGGCTGGAAAAAAAGGGGCTCAATGTGGGGGTCCACCCTGCCACCGCAGAAAAACAGCGAGCAGCGCCCAGGGGCAGCTGCCTTCACCCGAAAAGGTCCCCCACCTCTGCAAAGGGAGCTGTTTGTCTTTGAAATCATCTCCCGGTTCAGATGTCCTGCTCCTCGCTATTGGCGCCAGCGTCGTTCAGTGAGGCGATTGAAAAGAGACAACAGTATGCGTTCCAACCATCCCTAAGGTGGCAGCTGAGTGCTCCTGCCAAGTTTTTGTTACTGCAGTCCCTCCCTTTCCCAAATGGTGGCTTGCACTGTTCAGGAACTAATGGCTTGTGCCGAACGAGATGGAGGTTTAAAGTTTAAATTTTTTTTCCCAAAAAGGGCCCCAGTACCAGCATTCATAAATTTTTGTAAAACAGAAGGGGGGCCCCAGTCCTTGGCTTATCGGTTTTTTCCCAAAGGTGACGGCGCAGGAGTCTGGAGCTGTAACTAGGGTCAGGGCGTACATGTCCTTTGGCCCACGGGGGTGAATGTGTTTCCCACCCCAGGCACACCAAAAACTTGGCGGGAAACGCCGTTTTTCCCCCTCCACGTTGTAAACTGCGGTCCTGCGCCAATGCCCGCCTCCCCCCACACCATCTCAGCCCCCACAAGTACTCTCCATCATAAAAATGTGTAGGGCACAGCGGTGTCACGCAGTTCTTACCGGCTTCCCTCGGCAAACGAAGTCACCGGGGGAGGAATGCTCCGCTTTTCTGCAGCAAGAAATCAATGTGTGGTTTCCCCGCCCCCAACTGCAAATCGGAACCATGGTGACGGCAATGGGGGAACATGGTGTCCGTGCTGCACGAGGGGATGGTCATGCGCCCTGCATGGCGCACGTGTTAAATCTGGTTGTGAAAAGGTTTCCCTGAAGTTTTCCCACGATCTTCAGAACTTCTGAAAATGGCCGGAAACTGTGCATGCCTTTACCTTCTTTACAAGCAGGAAACCCTCTCGGTTGCGCGACAGAAGGGCCCCTCCTAAACACACTCTGATAGCGATTTTTCCCCCCGTTGGAATTCCAGCTGCCATTTTGGACCGACTATATGAACGAAAAGGCCCATTAAAATTTTTTGTGCCCAGGCAGACAGAATCTCCCTGTGAAACATTGGTCAGCCAGTGGCAGCTCATGCGAGGGGGGGCCCGGGGAGCGACGTTTTTTGCAGTCGCCAGGGGTCGGGATGAAAAAGTCATTCCACTGCTTTATGTCCTGGAACAGAGCTGAAAAATTGTTGGGGAGGGGCTGGAGAGTGGCGACTCACTCGCGGCCACATGAGTTGGTGGGGGCTGAAATGGAGGAGGAGGGGAATTGGAGCAGAAGCATTGTCGGTTTAAAAGAAATGGGTTTTCACCCGGTGACAAGAGAGGAGGGGGCAGGAGCAGTGGAGGAGGTGGATGGAGGGGAAGATGAGGGAATGCCCCCCAGCACCTGGAAATTACGGGAGATGGGGCAGGGGGCCCCTCGGGGGTCCTTGTGCGGTTGGCCCGCAGCGTGCTGATTTTTCCTGGCTAGTGACCCCGGGAAAATCAGCATCGGCAGAGGGATGATTTTGGCTCTCCCCCTATTGGACCCCCGCTACGGGCCCCCAAAAAGGGAGCCCCTTTTTCCCGCTATTGAGAGGGAGGACAAACTCAAATACTATAGGAAAAACCTCCATAGTCCCCCCCTTTGGCCCCTGCCCCCGTGTGGCATCGTCCCCCCTCTGACAGGTCCGACCGGGGGGGTTTTTCAGCCTCAGTACTACTGCGCGGCTTTCGGGGAAGGGGGGGGGGGTCGGAGCGTACCCGCTCCATCAACAGAACCTAAGTTGGAGTCACTGGAGAGCTTCCCTTTACCGCCCGTGAGGGGGCAGTCGCCAGAAACAGCGCAGCAGCGCGAGGACCTGGAGCGACCCGAAAAACCCAAAAGGTGGTGGGGCCTACTTGGAAAGCACTCTGCACCCCAGTTAGAAGATCCCCTGGACTACTGGGGAGCAAACTGGGTGTGTGGCCGAACTTGCGAGTTTGCAGTGGGGAAGCGTCCCGCCCGGCCCCTAGGTGGGATCAGAGGGGTGTTCGTGCGGCGGGGGCATCGTTACCCAAAGGGGAACCCCCCTTGTCCAGGGAAAGGGGGAAAGACTGACCCTTTTTCAAGTGAATCAGGGGTGGATTTGGGGAGAATTTTCCCCACACAATGCCTTAGGCGTCAGAATACATCAGCCATGAGCCCCACCAAATGTGAGAAAAGAGTTGGGTTCAAAAAATACCTGCCTCAGCAACTATTCTATGCCCCCCACCCCCCTGATGCCCCCAAAATCTGCTGACGTTTTCCATCTGCCAAAAACCCCTCTTTACCGGGACTGGTATTTCCCCCACCTCCCACTTGTCATTGTGCCATCTCTGACCCCTTTCTGTTGCTAGTCGCCGTCACCTCCCCTCTCTGTCATTGTGCCATCTGTGGCCCATCCGTTTTTCCCTCCCGAATGTCATTTTGCCCCGTCTGACCTATGCTCTGTGTGGTGTGCCGTGACTACAAACCCCTTGTTTGTGCCCCTGTTTACCTCATGCTGCTGCTGTGGTGCTGCCGTGACCTAACACTGTCATTTTGCCCCTGTTACCTCATGCTGTGTTTTGGCTGCTCCGTTACCCCCAACTGTTCTTGTGCACTGTTGACCCCATGTGTGCTGTGGCTGTTCCGTGACCTTCCACACTGTGCATTGTCCCACTTGTGGTATTCCTGTTTTTTCCCCTCCGAATGCTTTGTGCCACTTTCTGACCCAATCTGCTGTGTGGCTGCTGCCCGGGCCTACACCTCTGTCATTGGCCATGTTGACCTCATGCTGCTGCTGTGGGTGCTGCCGGACCTACAACTGTGTCTTGTCCCATCTGTGGGCCTACTCCCGTTTTTGCCCCTCCAGAAAGCATTGTCCCCTGTCTGACTCATGCTGCTGCCCCATCCCCCTCCACTCTTGTATTGTGCCATCAGTGGCCCCATACTGTTTTTTCCACCTCCCGAAAGTATTGTGCCACTGTTGACCCCTGTGCGCTTGGCGCTGCCCGGGGCCTACAATGTGCATTGTGCCACTGTCTGCCTATGGGTGCCGTGGCTGCTGCCGTGACCCACACACTGTGTCATTGTGCCCCTGTTGACCTCATGTGCTGCTGTGGCTGCTGCCGTGACCTAGACACGTGTCATTGTGCCATCTGTGGCCCATTTCCTTTTTGCCCCCTCCAGAATGTCATTGTGCCATGTTGCCTCATGCGCTGTGGTGCGCCGTCCCCCCACCTCTGTCATGATGTTGCACCCGAGCCCCCGCTTGTTTTTTTCCCGCTGTCGCTCGCATGACTTTATCAGGCTACATTCCGCTTCGTTTTTTGGTCAGTTTTGCCCTCTTAGTGCCCAGGGAATTTTATTGTGAAGCGATTCTAAGAGCGGCGGCAGTCATGTGCGTGTCATACTAAAACACAACATTGTATGAAGCAAACAAGTCCCTCTGCATATTTAAGCATGGACAACGTTCTACAGCACCCTGCAGGCTCTGTGCAGCCTGGAAATAGCTGGTTTTTAACGTGATTCGTGCCGAAGTAATTCGGACCGAAGTTATTTTTGTCGGGAAATTCGGCGAAGTGACCTAACCGAATTTTTGAGAAATACGCCCATCTCTACATGTGGGGAGGGAAAAACGAACGTGAAAAAAATGGGAGTTAATAAATGCCGGTATGGAGTTGGTGTGAAGTCCGGCGAGCTGAGCACTGATCAGGAGTTCACAGGATCTTACAGTAATTCGGAACGAAGTTATTTTTTGCCGAGAAATTCGGCGAAGTGAACGAAACGAATTTCGGGAAATTCGCCCGTCTCTACAAGTAGTTTATTATTTTACAATAACGGCCACACTGACAGATGAAAGAATGCCCTGAGGTCTATCAGATCTGACAAGGTCTTCTCGAAATACAAGATATTTTGGTGGAGATGTTTTGCTTCTTCTTACCACAACTCCCATAACCATAATGATTGAGAAGATTACAGAATCTAGAATATGAATTGTGAAGAATCATCATTTGTAAGAAAATTCCCATCAATATTCTAATGGTAAAAGCTATAAGATTTCACCAAAATTCATACATCCAATTGCTGGATTTAAAGTGCTCAGCATTAGACCACAAAGACGGATAATTATACAACCTTGTAGCTACAGTGCAGTAAATCTACACGTCCCAGCCCGAAATATCATCAATCTCTACAATGTCGTAGATTTTGGTGACTCTCAAAACCTTAAATTCGATTTGACTCAATTGCACAACTAAAGCTTTTTTTCACAGGGGTCATTTATCATAGTCACCAGGAAAGCTTCTTGATGGGATTGTGCTGGTTTGCCCTGACCAGAAGTTTGTTGGTGATGGCAAGAAAATTGGTCAATCAATCAACAGCCTGCCAGACAGGAAACAGGAAGTGCATCAATCATTGGATGACAAACTTCCTATTTCCTGTCTAACAGGCAGGCTGCTGATTGGTCAACTGATGTTCCCACCATCTTCTGCAGAATTTCTCATCTGAGCAACAACACTACTCTTTGCATATGTGGTAATCATATCCATAGCCATCCCTTCCCTTATGGAGGCCTAGAGTGGAATATTTGTCTTCATTTAGGCCATATCTGGTGGGGCTTTCTGGATCAGCTACATCGTCATCGATAAGTGTTTGCCCATCACTGCTATTCTCCTCAGTGGTCTCAGTCTGCAGAGCCTGACTGCTTGCAACATAACCTACCGTGCCACTCCTCATCACCGGTCTTGGTATGCAGAGACTGACTGCCTGCAACATAACTTCCCGTGCCACTCTCCAAATCACTACTTTCCCGGCCAGTGCAGGAAGCAGGGGATATCGGCCCCATTTCTTCGCTGCCATGTAGCTGCTGACTGTCCTCAAATAGTTCGTCCTCACTGTATAGTGGCGCTGAGCCCAGACCACATAGTAGATCTCTGGCTGAGGGAACTGGACGGGATAGAGGCGGGTTGAGGACAGTTGAGGGCCGCTGACTCACTCCCGGGCCATGCCAACTAAGGGTTGTGTCTGACGTTCCCACTGACTCTTGGCTGGGGTTGTTAGATGTCATCTGGGAGGAAGTGGATGACCCAGTCAACCAATCAAGAACCCTTGGGTTGCTGATCAACATATGGCTGCTAGATGACACAGACAGTTCTGGCCTCACCGAGTGACCCCTGCTGCAACGTCCCCTTACTGTGCTGCGACCTGTGCCTGCTCCAGGAACGTTTGTGCCACTGCCATTTGCATTTGAAGGGCCTGCCACCTCTCTGTCTGACATACTGTTTGTTCAAAAAATTAAATTAAGCCTTGGGTATGAAATACCGTACAGAACAACCAGATGTAAATTAGGCGTATAGAGGACAAAAAAGTAAAGACACCCTATATTTTTGTCCAAATGACCACACAATGAAGAAGTTAGATTAAGCCTTATGTATGAAAAATCATACAGAAAAAACAGATGGAAATTAGGCATATATGGGACAGAAGTACACCCACCCTGGACTTTAGGGAGAATACCCCAGAAACTACAAGAAAATAATAAAACTGCTTGAGTAACAAGTGTGCAAATGACACACATTTGTTATGGTCTTTCCCCCCAGTTGCTGATAAAACGAGTTTGTATTTGTTCAATATAGTGCTGCAGCAGCAGGTAGATGCTTATGCGAGGACAGACAGTGAGAAGTGTGAGGATTTAGGATGGCGTCTGTATTTATAGGGCTGTGACATCACAGAAGACCACCGGTCACTGATTGGCTTCATGTCTACACATGTCATTGAGGGTGTTCCTTTCATCCTCCCAGAATTCTCTGCCCCATGTCACGCCATGTGCTTGCGGCCATTTTACCAATAAAAAAGACGCTTCGTTCCCGTGAAGTACCATAAACTTCGGCTTCGTGCAGAACCAAAGTTTTCCTGAAATTCTAAACTAATTCCACTTCGTTAGAATCAATTCGCCCATCTCTAAATAGTATAAAGAGCTAAATTATTCCATAGAGCCAGGTACAGTAAGTATGTAGACTATGTGGTATATGAGACCCTATGTATGATGGACATCACTGAGTGGTACCTGTCATAGGTAAGTGTTAGAGCTATACATTGGGGATCACCATGATATATGGCTCTGAAGGACCCTTCAAGTGTGGACAGAGCCTAAATGATGAAATACTATTGGGGGATGGACAAGGAATGTGAAAGAAAATCATCAGGAACAGAAAGTGGCTGAAGAGAACAATGAGAAAACAATAATGGGACGGATTTACTAATTTTGTGTAATCAGTGGAATCTTAGACCAGGCAGTGTAGACCGGCACCACGTTTATGATCACAGGGGCTCATGGTGTTTGGTAAATGTGGGGCATCTTTCACTTGTCTGATTTTTCATACAAACTATTGGTCGGCTTACATTGCACTTGTGTTTTATTTGTAGATTTTTGTGCAATTTTGATGCCCCTTTCAATCAAAGCCTCAACTTTTGTCAAGGGAAAAACTGTGGGACATTATTTAACCAGTATCTTAATAGGGAGAAGGGAAAGGACAAAGGAAGGAATTGATTGGAGGGAGAGCTGTCTGTTGGGAGGGATGGGATAGAAAACGATTGTTGATATATTAACAACAGTCAGTCAGTGTGAGGCGCTGTACCGCCTGTCTAGTAAACAGGAGATCCTCTCTCAGCAGTGCCTTAGCTTTTCTTATCAATATCTGGACCCTTGGTATCAATTGCCTCTTGGCTCAGATATATTGGCTCATATACATCTATGTAAATTAAAACTAATTCTCATATTGGAGCTGTCTGTAAGATCCTGTGAGCTCCGGGTCAGTGCTCAGCTCGTCGGACCTCACACCAACTCCATACCGGGCATTTATTAACCCCTTCCCGCCGAGGCCTATTTTTTCACGTTCCCGCATTCCCAGAGCTTTTTTTATTTTTCCATCTACATAGACGTATGAGGGCTTTTATTTTGCAAACAAGATGTACTTTCTAATGGTGTCATTCACTGTCCCATAGAATATAGAAATATAAGTGGGCAAAACGTACTTGTGTCATGTTTGCAGGAGTTTTGTTTTTACTGTGTTCAATCTTTGGTACAAATGATGAGTTCTCTGTATTTTACAGGTTGATGCGAATCCATCAGTACCGAAAATATACGGTTTTGGTACCGTACAAAAATATCCAAGCATTTTCTATTTTTTAAATTTTTGCCATGGCACCATTTTCTACAACCAATTACTTTTTTGTACTTTCAACTATAGACCTGAGTGAGGAGCATTTTTTGCGGGCTTTTTACTGGTATCCGATTAGAATAAACGCAACTTTATTGATCACTTTAATTTCAATTTTTAGGGGAAGTGAAATGACCCAAAAAACTCAATTCTGGCGTTTTGAATTTCTTTTCTTCTACAGAGTTCAGCGTTCGGGATAAAGGATGTTATATTTTAATAGATTGTACTTCTACAGATGCAACGATACCAATTATGAGTCTTTTTTTATTATTTAATTTTTTTTATTTGTAAAATGACAAAAGGGGGGGATTTGAACCTTTAATATTTTTTTTTATCTTTACAACTTTTTTTTGCACAACCCAAATGGCATAGCCAGATATTGAAGATTGCCCTCAGGAGGTTTTCCACTCATCTCCTTCTCTGTTATGAATAAGGTTATAGGCGCCTCTCAGGTCCAGCTTGGAAAACCACTTTGCCCCCTGGATTTGATTGGAGCAGTCTCAGGGCCCTCCTATTGGCCCATGTGACACACCCTCTATCCAGAGTAGCTGGAGACCTGTCAATCAAAGGATATCTAGCAGACTGTCTCTCTGGATTTGGACCCTAACCAGGAGATTCAGGTGCACAGTATTGCTGTCACATCAAGGCAGATATCTTGAGCCCTAAATGGCCCCCAGCCCATTGTCCCTGCCTACTTGATGTGCTGCTCTAGAAGGCAGACCCCGACTGGACAGTGGTCCCTGTGCTACTAAGTGCAAGGGCCATCAGATGGAAGAATAGTCAAAGAGTCCGGGCCAACAACAGAACAGGTACGACAGGCCACAAATCAGAAACCAAACAGAAAATGTGCCAAAGGGTCAGAACACAGCCGGGAGTGAGGTACTAAATAAGAAAGTAAGAGAAAACAGGAGAATGGGAGAAGCAAACTAGCAAAACACAGGTAAATATACACATCCAGGAAATATCACAGGCAAAGCCTCGAGGTATCAGCAGGTTTAAATGGAGTCCCCAAGATTTAGCTGTACTAGGTTCTGGCTTTATATATGACTGGGGGTGGCCTAGAGGCAGCAGTGTCCTATTCTCTACTTCTAAATTGTTATGTAATTATGAGTTTGATGGGGAGGGGGGGGACATTGTGTCTCAACATAAATATTTCTGAAATGTTCAGTTCTTACTCCATCCTAGAGACACATGATCCCTGTAGGGTTCCATGGTGTAATGGTTAGCACTCTGGACTCTGAATCCAGCGATCCGAGTTCAAATCTCGGTGGGACCTGATATTTTTATCACACTTATTTACATTCTATAAAATTATAATTTTCTTTCCATAATAATGAGAGACCGGTCTCTAAATTTAAGTTAACCTGTAAGGTAAGAATGAGAAGTATTTTCAGGAAACAAAAAAACTTTATCTCAGTGCTTAGACCTACAGCCCGGCAGTCTTATGGTAAAAGTTATTTGCCAACCCCACTTTAGAAACATTACAAGGACAACAATGGGGTTAAATAGCTCTCTAGAAAATGATCCTGGGTTTGAATCTTAGCAGTGCCTTACCTTTTCCTATGAATGTCCGGATACTTGGTGCCAATTGGCTTTTGACACAGATCCATGGTCACATTTACATCTGAGTAAAATACAACTATTTCTCATAATGTTCTTGTCTGTCAGATCCTGGGAGCTCCTGGTCAGTGCATAACCTTGTGGAGCAACAAATAAAAGTACTTTATTATTCTCCAATAAATAAATATACATTGGCAGGATTCCAACCCACGCCTCCAAAGAGACTGGAAACTAAATCCAGCGCCTTAGACCGCTCTGCCACGCTACCAGATGAAAACAACTCTTGAAGGTATACAAGATCTGACAAGGTCTTCTCGAAATACAAGCCATTTTGGTGGAGATGTTTTGCTGCTTCTTACCACAACTCCCATAACCATAGTGATTGAGAAGATTACAGAATCTAGAATACGAATTGTGAAGAATCATTACTTGTAAGAAAATTCCCATCAATATTGTAATGGTAAAAGTTACAAGATTTCACCAAATTTCATACATCCAATTGCTGGATTTAAAGTTCTCGGCATTACACCACAAAGACGGATAATTATACGACCTTGTAGCTACAGTGCAGTAAATATACACGTCCCAGCTGTAAATATCATCAATCTCTACAATGTCGTAGATTTTGGTGACTCTCAAAACTTTAAATTCGATTTGACTAAATTGCACAACTAAAGCTTTTTTCACAGGGGTTATTTATCATAGTCACCGGGAAAGCTCCTTGATGGGATTGTGCTGGTTTGCACTGACGAGAAATTTGTTGGTGATGGCAAGAAAATTGGCCAATCAATCAGCAGCCTGCCAGACAGGAAACAGGAAGTGCAACAATCATTGGATGACGAACTTCCTATTTCCTGTCTAACAGGCAGGCTGCCGATTGGTCGACTGATGTTCCCGCCATCTTCTGCAAAATTCCAAATCTGAGCAACAACACTACTTTTTGCATATGTGGAAAACTTATCCATAGCCATCCCTTCCCTGAAGGAGGCCTAGAGTGGAATATTTGCCTCCGTTTAGGCCGTATCTGATAGGTTTTCTGGATGGAATAGTATAAAGAGCTAAATTACTCCATAGAGCCGGATACAGTAAGATTATGTAGACTATGTGGTATATGAGACCCTATGTATGATGGACATCACTGAGTGGCACCTGTCATAGGTAAGTGTTAGAACTATACATTGGGGATCACCATGAGATATGGCTCTGAAGGACCCCTCAAGTGTGGACGAAGCCTAAATGAGGAAATACTATTGGGGGATGGACAAGGAATGTGAAATAAAATCATCAGGAACAAAAAGTGGATGAAGAGAACAATGAGGAAACTTCAATGAGGAAAATTGTGTAATCAGTGGAATCTTAGACCAGGCAGTGTAGACTGGCACTACGTTTATGACCACCGTGGCTCATGGTGTTTGGTAAATGTGGGGCATCTTTCACTTGTCTGATTTTTCGTACAAACTATTGGTCAGCTTACATTGCACTAATATTTTACTTGCAGATTTTTGTGCAATTTTGATGCCCCTTTCAATCAAAGCCTTAACCTTTGTTGAGGGAAGAACTGCAAGTTATTATTTAACCAGTATCTTAATAGGGAGAAGGGAAAAGAGGAAGGAATTGATTGGAGGGAGAGCTGACTGCTCGGAGGGATGGGATAGACAGCCATTGTTGATATTGTATCAGTAGCAGTCAGCAGGTGGCGCTGTGGCTTAGTTGGTTAAAGCGCCTGTCTAGTAAACAGGAGATCCTCGAATCTCACCTTTACCTTTTCTAATCAATATCTGGACATTTGGTATCAATTGGCTCTTGGCTCAGATATATTGGCTCATTTACATCTGTGTAGAGTACAACTACTTCTTGTATTGGAACTGTCTGTAAGATCCTATGAGCTCCGGGTCAGTGCTCAGCTCGCCGGAACTCACACCAACTCCATACCAGGTATTTATTAACCTCTTCCCGCCGAGGCCTATTTTTTGTCATGTTAGTTTTTCCCTTCCCCCAACTTTTTGATTTTTCCATCTACATAGACACATGAGGGCTTTTATTTTGCGAGCAAGATTTACTTTCTAATGGTGTCATTCACTGTCCCATAGAATATAGAAATATAAGTGGGCAAAATGGGAACAAAATGTACTCGTGTCATGTTTGCGAGAGTTTTGTTTTTACTGTGTTCAATCTGAGGTACAAATTATGTGTTCTCTGTATTTTACAGGTTGATGTTAATCCATCAATACCAAACATACAAGATTTTTGTAATGTTTTGGTACTGTACAAAAAAAATCCAAACATTTTCTATTTTTTTAATTTTTGCCACGGCGCCATTTTATACGACCAATAACTTTTTTGTACATCCAACTATAGACCTGAGGGAGGAGCATTTTTTGCGGCCTTTTTACTGATACCAGATAAGAATAAATGCAACTTTTCTGATCACTTTAATTTGAATTTTTAGGGGCCGTGAAATGACCAAAAAAATTCGATTCTGGCGTTTGGAATTTCTTTTCTTCTACAGAGTTCAGCATTTGGGATAAAGGATGTGATATTTTAATAGATCGGACATCTTATTTGTAAAATGGCAAAAGGGGGTGATTTGAATCTTTATATTTTTTTTATACTTTACAACTTTTTTTTGCACAACCCAAATGGCATAATCAGATATTCAAGATTGCCCTCAGGAGGTTTTCCACTCATCTCCTTCTCTGTTACTAATAGGGTTGTAGGCCCCTCTCAGGTCCAGCTTGGAAAACCACTTTACCCCTGGATTTGATTGGAGCAGTCTCAGGGCCCTCCTATTGGCCCATGTTACACACCCTCTATCCAGAGTAGCTGGAGACCTGTCAATCAAAGGATATCCAGTAGACTGTCTCTCTGGGTGTGGACCCAAACCAGGAGACGCAGGTGCAGAGTATTGATGTCACGTCCCGGCAGGTACCTTGAGCCCTAACTGGCCCCCAGCCCACTGTCCTACTTGATGTGCTGCTCTAGATGGCAGACCCCGACTGGATGGCGGTCCCTGTGCTACTAAGTGCAGGGGCCATCAGATGGAAGAATAGTCGAAGAGTCCGGGCCAAAAACAGATCAGGTACAGTACATCAGGCCACAAATCAGAAACCAAACAGAAAATGCGCCAAAGGGTCAGAACACAGCCGGGAGTGAGGTACTAAATAAGAAAGTAAAAGAAAACTAGCCTTGGTCAGGACAATGTGAGAAGCAAACTAGCAAAACACAGGTAAATATACACAGCCAGGAAATATCACAGGCAAAGCCTCAAGGTATCAACAGGTTTAAATGGAGTCCCCCAGATTTATCTGTACTAGGTTCTGGCTTCATATATGACTGGGGGTGGCCTAGAAGCAGCAGTGTCCTATTCTCTACTTCTAAATTGTTATGTAATTATGAGTTTGATGAGGGAGGGAACATTGTGTCTCTACATTAAAATTTCTGAAATGTTCAGTTCTTACTCCTTCCTAGAGATACCAGATCTATTGAGTTCTCTGTAGGGTTCCATGGTGTAATGGTTAGCACTCTGGACTCTGACTCCAGCGATCCGAGTTCAAATGTTGGTGGGACCTGATACTTTTTATCACACTTATTTAAATTCTATAAAATTTTAATCTTCTTTCCATAATAATGAGAGACCTGACTCTAAATTTAAGTTAACCTGTAAGGTAAGAATGAGAAGTATTTTCAGGAAACAAAAAAACTAACTCAGTACTCATAGAGCCCGGCAGTCTTATGGAAAAAGGTATTTGCCAACCCCACTTTAGTTACATTACAAAGACAACAATGGAGTTAAATAGCTCTTTAGTAAATAGGCGATCCTGGGTTCGAATCTCAGCAGTTCCTTACCTTTTCCTATAAATATCCGAATAATTGAGGCCCATTGACTTCTGCCACAGATCTATGGTCACATTTACATCTGAGTAAAATACAACTACAGGCAGTCCCTGGGTTACAAATGGGATAAGGACTGTAGATTTGTTCTTAAAGGAGTTGTCTCATGACTGGATTTCATCCTACCTTGGTGCTGTCCTAAGAGCTGTAGTTTTGAAATCATGGGCGGGAGCACTGGCTTCCTGGAGTCCTCTCCCCCCTCCCTTCATCTAGGTGACGTCATGCTGCTGCGCTCGCTCCCGATGCTAACAGCATTGGAAGGGAGAACATCTCAGATCACAGAGTTCTCTTTCCCCTGCTGCTCACCATTCAATAGTATCCACCGTGTACACAGCACATATTTCTCTCCCCATACATCCATACATGACCCGGGCCAGGGGTTCCCAGCACAGGGAATTGAGCAGGGGGGAAGCGATTCAAATAATCTCTGATGTGTTGTATTTGCATGGAGTTATCTCAGTGCTACATCTGTCTGTGTCTGCTTAATTACTATTCACTGACTGTTGACTATTTCCTGCCTGAATCATTCACTTCAGCAGTGAAGCTGGTTAGGTAAACAGGAGAGTGAATGCTAATTAGGCAGACTCAGAGCTGAATGAGATGGGCAGGAAATAGTTAACAGCAGTGAATAATAATTAGGCTGAGACACAGATAAGGCAGCAGGGGAGCTGACAGGGGCTGCTAGTATGCCTGCTCTAAATCACTGCTCTGTGCCGCAGGCAGAGCGAGGACAGAGAGAGAAAGGACGGGAGATAGTTAAACTTGTGTGCTCGCTCCCAACACGACCTGTTGTGATAAGATGCCGGAGATACAGCCTATCAGGGAGAACAAGCAGGTCGGTGACTATAGAGACCTCAGCAGCCCCTGAAGCCACTAAAAGCAAGTTATCTAGAAATCAGTAGGAGATTTGTTATTGACATATATTGCAAACGTGCTTGTTTTTTGAAGATCTTTAATTTGAATGACAATCTTTGTAGTGAGACAACCCCTTTAAGTTGAATTTGTATGTAAGTTGGAACAGGTACATTTATTAAATGTAACTCCAGCAAAACATTCTTTTTAGTTTTGGATAGTGCAAGGAAGAGTTTTTACATTTATTTTGCTGTCTGTGCCCCTGTTAAGAAGATTTCACCTTATTTTCACCTCATGTGCTGCTGTGGCCTGCTGGAACTTGTCGTTCCTCAGCTACTATCTGCTGTGGAACATGGAACCACAAGTGCCAGCATGCCCCATAAGTCTCTGTTTGTAACTAGGGGACAGATGTCGGAATGGTGTAAGTCGAGGATTTCCTGTATTTCTTATAAAGTTCTTGTCTGTCAGGTCCTGTGAGCTCCTGGTCAGTGGTTAACCTTGTGGAGCAGCAAATAAAAGTACTTTATTATTCTTCTTCAATAAATACACATTGGCAGTGGTGGGATTCGAACCCACGCCTCCAGAGAGATTGGAGCCTAAATCCAGCGCCTTAGACCGCTCGGCCACACTACCAGATGAAAATAACTCTTTAAGGTAATACCAGATCTGACAAGGTCTTCTCGAAATACAAGATATTTTGGTGGAGATGTTTTGCTTCTTCTGACTACAACTCCCATAACCATAGTGATTGAGAAGATTACAGAATCTAGAATAGGAATTGTGAAGAATCACCATTTGTAAGAAAATTCCCATCAATATTCTAATGGTAAAAGCTATAAGATTTCACCAAAATTCATACATCCAATTGCTGGATTTAAAGTACTCAGAATTACACCACAAAGACGGATAATTAACCAAACCTTGTAGCTACAGTGCAGTAAATATACACGTCCCAGCCCGAAATATCATCAATCCCTACAATGCCGTAGATTTTGGTCACTCTCAAAAAATTTTATTCGATTGACTTAATTGCACAACTAAAGGGCCGTTCACACGGCTTATTTTGGGCACGGATGGCAGCCGTATTGCGCGCCGTACTGCGCTCCAATACGACTGCAATCCTTCCCAGCCATTACAGTAATCCATAGTTCTCATAGAGAACTGTGGATTCCGCCTCTCCTGCACTCTCTGCGAATCCGCCGGGCGGGGAGAAAGTGACATGTTAATTATTTACGGCGTGTACACGCCGTGAATAATGAATGTCTATGGGGCCGGCGGGCAGCGCCCCCGCCCCCTATTTAAGCCGTCCCGCAATTACGGCTTGAATAAGCCATGTGAACCGGCCCTAACACTTTTTTTTCCACAGGGGTCATTTATCATAGTCACCTGGAAAGCTCTTTGATGGGATTGTGCTGCTTTGCCCTGACCAGAATTTTGTTGGTGATGGCAAGAAAATTGGTCAATCAGCAGCATGCGAGACAGCAACAGGAAGTGCATCAATCATTGGATGACAAACTTCCTATTTCCTGTCCAACAGTATTATGTCCCTATACATAATCAGGTAATATAAGGAGTTAGTTTTGTGGAGCAGTAAATAAAGTAGTTTGACTAAGAGCCTGTGTGGTTTGAAACGCGTATGGAGGAATGGAGACTGTGCCCACAAAGTTCTCCTTTGAATAGTACTTATTAACCCCTTAACGACCGCCCGCCGACTTTAGACGTCGGCTGGTGCGGGTCGTTCGCCTGCAGACATCGGGGTTTGCGGCGCCCGGCGCTGCAATTGCGCTAGCATCGGGGCTGTACTACACAGCGCCGATCCCAGAGCATCTCCTGCGAGCACCGGGGAGCAGAGGAAACCTCCGCAACCTGGTGCTTTAACCCTTTGATTGCGTTACTGCAGAGCAATCAAAGAGTTTCCCCTGCTCTGTTGGATGATCGGAACACCCGGTCACCGGACAGAGCCCGGGGAATGGCTACACTGTCTGTGTAACAAGCCAGTGATCAGGGCAGACTGTGTGCTGCCCTGATCACTGCTTGTGTCAGACTGACACAGATTATAATGTATTTGCATAAATGAATATGCTAATACATTACTAAGTGTGACTTTTTTTTAAAAAAAATGTTAAACAGTTCTCCCTTCATGGGAGTAAAAAAAAAAGTAAAAAAAAAAAAACATAAAAAGTGTAAAAAAAAGTGTTAAAAAAAAAATTTTTTAATAAAAAATAATTGCGCATAAATTACACACACGAAAAAACCTACACATATTAGATATCCACACAACCATAATAATCTGCAGAATTCATCTAACAAGTTATTAAGTGTGAAATGTGAATGGTGTAAAAATGAAATAAAAAAAAAATAATTTTTTTTTAAATAAAAAAAAAAAATACTGCAATTATTTATAAGTGAACTTAAACTATTCGCCCATAAAGTACAACTTGTCTCGAATAATACGAGGCCTCATCCAACTGCGTCATTGAAAAAATAAAAAAAATTACAACTGTTGAAACGCAAGACAAAAACTAAAAAAATTTTCTGGTCATTAACTACTTTTTAGGCGGTCAGCTTAAGGGGTTAAACTCTGATTTTACTTAATTACACTTTTTTCTTTTTGGATGCTGGACTTCACTCTGCTTTTTGGTTTGACTACTTTGCCCTCAGAGGACTGTCCGTGCATCAAATGAGAATAGATATAGTGTATTCGGCGGCGGTAAGTCTTTTTCTTTATTGTCTTATATAAAGTTTTTTATTATTCTCCAATAAAAGTACTTGGCAGTGGTGGAATTTGAACCCACGCCTCCAGAGAGACTGGAGCCTAAATCCAGCACCTTAGACCGCTCAGCCACACTACCAGATGGAAAAGCCCTCTATGGGTTACCTCAGCTGACACGGTCTTCTTGAAATACAATCTACTTTGGTGAAGATGTTTTGCTTCTTCTTACCTCATCTCACCACAACTTCCATAACCAAAGTGATCAAGAAGGTTATAGAATCTAGATTTAGAATTCTTAAAAATCACCATTTGTTAGAAAATATCCATCAATTTTCTAATGGTATAATGTACAAGATTTCACCAAAATTCATCCTCCAATTGCTCGAGTACAGTACAGTAAATATACACGTCCCAGCCCGAAATATCATCAGTCTCTACAATGTCGTAGATTTTGGTGACTCTCATTTGTACAACTAAAGCTTTTTTTTCACAGTGGTCATTTATTTTAGTCGCCTGGAAAGCTCCTTGATGGGATTGTGCTGATTTGCCCTGACCAGAATTTTTTTGGTGATGGCAAGAAAATTGGTCAATCAATCAGCAGCCTGCCAGACAGGAAACAGGAAGTGCATCAATCATTGGATGACGAACTTCCTATTTCCTGTATAACAGGCAGGCTGCCGATTGGTCGACTGATGTTCCCACCATCTTCTGTTCAAAATTCCAAATCTGAAGGGCAACACTGCTCCTGGCATATGTGATAATCATATCCATAGCCATCCCTTCCCTGATGGAGGTCTAGAGTGGAATATTTGCCTCCGTTTAGGCCGTATCTGTTGGTGTTTTCTGGATGGAATAGTATAAAGAGCTAAATTATTCCATAGAGCAGATACAGTCAGATTATGTAGACTATGTGGTATATGAGACCCTATGTATGATGGACGTCACTGAGTGGCACCAGTCATATATAAGTGTTAGAGCTATACATTGAGGAACACCATGAGATCTGGCTCTGAAGGACCCTTCAAGTGTGGACGGAGCCTAAATGAGGAAATACTATTGGGGGATGGGCAAGGAATGTGAAAGAAAATTATCAGGAACAGAAAGTGGATGAAGAGAACAATGAGGAAACAATAATGGACGGATTTACTAATTCTGTGTAATTGTGTAATCAGTGGAATCTTAGACCACCCGTGTGATTGGACCCGTTTAGGACCAGGGGCTTGGTGTTTGGAAAAATGGGGAGCGTCTTTCACTTGTTGATTTTTCATACAAATATTGGTCGGTTACTTTGCAAAATATTTTATTTGAGATTTTTGTGAAATTTTGGCCCCTTTAATAAAACCCTTTAAACCTTTGTTGGAGGAAGAACTGAAAGTTATTATTAACCAGTATTTTTAATAGGGAGAAGGGAAAAGGGGAAAGGAATTGATTGGAGGGGAGTGGTGCTCGGAGGGAGGGGGATAGACAACCATTGTTGTTTGTTCAGTAGCGTCAGGGTGGGCGGTGGTTAGTTGGTTTAAAAAGCAGTGTCTATTGAACAGGAGATCCTGATTTCGAATCTCGCGGCCTTTTCCCTTTTTTTTCAATTTGGACCATTGGGATCAATTGGCTTTGGGAGTTTTTGGTCATTTAAATTGAGTAAAGTAAAATTTTTCGATATTGGAGTGTCTGTAAGTATGTGGTCTGGTCAATTTTCAGCTCGCCCCGGGCCTCACACCCAAATCCTTTTCCCGGGCATTTTTAAATAATTTGGCTCTAGTGTCACTAATTTTTTCATGCTTCTCCCGTTCTGGTCCTTTTAAATTTTTGTTTAGGATGACTGATTGTTAAAGGAATCCAAAAAACATTAATCTCTTACAATGAAGCCCGGAAACAGATGGCAGCAGGATGCATTATAGGAAGAAGGTGATCAACAGTGGGCTGGGCACTTGCAATTGCTCGGGCAATGTTCTGGGAAATCCTGGGTCTTCACATCATGGGGATGTTACTTTACATGTCCATCCACTTAAAAAGAATACAAACCAATTACCCCTTTACTGTTTGGTTTCCCCATTGGCAGTGGCTTCTTCCAACAAGATAACACCCCTAAAACCAGGCATGCCAAAAGAAATGTCAGTGCTCCATGCAGAAAAATCATGATGGACCCCTGTCCATTACCATTTCCTACCTTGCCCCCTTTTTTAAAAATTTGATCAGGGTCCCTGACAGCAGTTCTACCAATACTGCCCGGATGGCGGCTCAGCCATGCCCTGTCTACCATACTGCAAAGCAATTAAGAAATGGTTTACAATACATGACAAAGAGTTGGTTCTGACTTGGCATTGAAAGAAGCCCTCCATGGTATACCACAGCTGACACGGTCTTCTCGAAATACAAGCCATTTTGGTGAAGATGTTTGGCTTCTTCTTACCTCATTCAAACAACCCTAAAAAAAGTGATTGAAGGTTTCGAATTAGATTTAGAATTCTTAAAAATCACCTTTGTAAGAAAAATCCATCAATTTTCTAAGGGTAAAAGTACAAGATTTCACCAAAATTCATCCTCCAATTGCTTGAGTACAGTAAATGTACACATCCCAGCCCCAACTTTTTTGTACTTCCAACTATAGACCTGAGTGAGGAGCATTTTTGCGGGCTTTTTACTGATACCAGATTAGAATGCATGCAACTTTTTCTGATCACTTTAATTTCAATTTTTAGGGGAAGTGAAATGACCCAAAAAACTCAATTTTGGCATTCAGCAATGGGGCACGGATGCACCTGCGACTCGGGACCAAGGCATCCGTGACAACTAGATATAGTGTATTCAGTGGCCGTAAGCCTATATCTTTATTGTCTTATATAAAGTATTTAATTATTCTGAAATTAAAGGTAGTGATGAAGGAGGTTACAGAATCTAGATTTAGAATTCTTAAAAGTTACCCTTTGTAAGAAAATATCCATCAATATTCTAATAGTATAATGTACAAGATTTATCCAAAATTCATCCTCCAATTGCTGTAGTACAGTACAGTAAATATACACGTCCCAGCCCGAAATATCATCAGTCTCTACAATGTCATAGATTTTGGTAACTCTCACAACCTTAAATGTGATTTGACTCAATTGCACAACTAATGCATTTTTTCACAGGGGTCATTTATCATAGTCACCGGTAAAGCTCCTTGATGGGATTGTGCTGGTTTGCCCAGAATTTTGTAGGACATGGCAAGAAAATTGGTCAATCAATCAGCAGCCTACCAGACAGGAAACAGGAAATTCATGAATCATTGGATAATAAACTTCCTATTTCCTGTCTAACAGGCAGGCTACCGATTGGTCGACTGATGTTCCCATCATCTTCTGCAAAATTCCAAATCTGAGCAACAAAACTACTCTTCGCATATGTGGAAAACTTATCCATAGCCATCCCTTCCCTGATGGAGGCCTAGAGTGGAATAATTGTCTGTTTAGGCCGTATCTGTTGAGGTTTTCTGGATGGAATAGTATAAAGAGCTAAATTACTCCATAGAGCCGGATATAGTAAGATTATGTAGAATATGTGCTATATGAGGGCTCTATGCATTTATGGACATCACTGAGTGGCACCTGTCATAGATAAGTGTTAGAGCTATACATTGGGGATCACCATGATATATGGCTCTGAAGGACCCTTCAAGGGTGGACGGAGCCTAAAGATAATATTGGGGGATGGACAAGGAATGTGAAAGAAAATCATCTGGAACAAAAAGTGGATGAAGAGAACACTGTGTGCGGAAACAATAATGGGACGGATTTACTAATTTTGTGTAATTGTATAATCAGTGGAATCTTAGACCAGGCCAGGTAGACCGGCACCATGTTTATGACCACAGGGACTCATTGAGTAAAAGGGGCCTATTTTTTGTCATGTTAGTTTTTCTCTTCCCACAACTTTTTGATTTTTCCATCTACATAGACATATGAGGGCTTTTATTTTGCGAGCAAGATGTACTTTCTAATGGTGTCATTCACTGTCCCATAGAATATAGAAATATAAGTGGGCAAAATGGGAACAAAACCTACTTGTGTCATGTTTGCAAGAGTTTTGTTTAGACGGTGTTCAATCTTTGGTACAAATGATGTGTTCTCTGTATTTTACAGGTTGATGCAAATCCGTCAATACCAAACATACAAGATTTTTGTAATGTTTTGGTACCGCACAAAAAAAATCCAAACATTTTCTAGTTTTTACATTTTACCACGGCGCCATTTTATACGACCAATAACTTTTTTGTACTTCCAGCTATAGACCTGAGTGAGGGCTTTTTACTGATACCAGATAAGAATAAATGCAACTTTTTTGATCACTTTAATTAAAATTTTTAGGGGCCGTGAAATGACCAAAAAAATTCGATTCTGGCGTTTGGAGTTTCTTTTCTTCTACAGAGTTCAGCATTTGGGATAAAGAATGTGATATTTTAATAGATCGGACTTCTTATTTGTAAAATGGCAAAAGGGGGGTGATTTGAACCTTTAATATTTTTAATATTTTTTTATACTTTACAACTTTTTTTTTGCACAACCCAAATGGCATAATCAGATATTCAAGATTGCCTTCAGGATGTTTTCCACTCATCTCTTTCTCTGTTACTAATAGGGTTATAGGCCCCTCTCAGGTCCAGCTTGGAAAACAACTTTGCCCTCTGGATTTGATTGGAGCAGTCTCAGGGCCCTCCTATTGGCCCATGTGACACACCGTCTATCCAGAGTAGCTGGAGACCTGTCAATCAAAGGATATCCAGTAGACTGTCTCTCTGGATGTGGACCCAAACCAGGAGACGCAGGTGCAGAGTATTGCTGTCACATCACGGTAGGTACCTTGAGCCCTAACTGGCACCCAGCCCACTGTCCCTGCCTACTTGATGTGCTGCTCTAGAAGGCAGACCCCGACTGAACGGCGGTCCCTGTGCTACTAAGTGCAGGGGCAATCAGATGGAAGAATAGTCGAAGAGTCAGGGCCAAAAACAGATCAGGTACATCAGGCCACAACTCAGAAACCAAACAGAAAATGTGCCAAAGGGTCAGAACACAGCCTTGAGTGAGGTACTAAATAAGAAAGTAAGAGAAAACAAGCCTTGGTCAGGATAATGGGAGAAGCAAACTAGCAAAACACAGGTCAATATACAGAGCCAGGAAATATCACAGGCAAAGCCTTGAGGTATCAGCAGGTTTGAATGGAGTTCCCTATATTTAGCTGTACTAGGTTCTGGATTCATATATGACTGGAGGTGGCCTAGGAGCAGCAGTGTCCCATTCTCTACTTCTAAATTGTTATGTAATTATGAGTTTGATGGGGGTGGGGGGACATTGTGTCTCAACATAAATAGTCCTGAAATGTTCAGCTCTTCCTCCGTCCTAGAGATACATGGTCCATTGAGGGCTCCGTAGGGTTCCATGGTGTATTTTATTTGTAGATTTTTTTGTAATTTTGATGCTCCTTTTAATCAAAGCCTTAAAGGGGTTGTCTCATCTCAAGGTTTCATAGGATTAAAAAAAACAAAAAAAACATTTGCACATTCTGTACAGCGCCGGGATCCGCCCCCTGCAGGGTGCCACCCTAGGCACGTGCCCACGAGTGCCTAGTGGAAAATACGGCCCTGGTTCCATGGTGTAGTGGTTAGCACTCTGTAGGGTTCCATGGTGTAATGGTTAGCACTCTGTACGGTTCCATGGTGTAATGGTTAGCACTCTGTACGGTTCCATGGTGTACTGGTTAGCACTCTGTAGGGTTCCATGGTGTAATGGTTAGCACTCTGGTCTCTGTAGGGTTCCATGGTGTAATGGTTAGCACTCTGGTCTCTGTAGGGTTCCATGGTGTAATGGTTAGCCCTCTGGACTCTGTAGGGTTCCATGGTGTAATGGTTAGCACTCTGTAGGGTTCCATGGTGTAATGGTTAGCACTCTGGACTCTGTAGGGTTACATGGTGTAATGGTTAGCACTCAGGACTCTGTAGGGTTCCATGGTGTAATGGTTAGCACTCTGTAGGGTTCCATGGTGTAATGGTTAGCACTCTGTAGGGTTCCATGGTGTAATGGTTAGCACTCTGTTGGGTTCCATGGTGTAATGGTTAGCACTCTGGTCTCTGTAGGGTTCCAAGGTGTAATGGTTAGCACTCTGGTCTCTGTAGGGTTCCATGGTGTAATGGTTAGCACTCTGGTCTCTGTAGGGTTCCATGATGTAATGGTTAGCACTCTGGACTCTGTAGGGTTCCATGGTGTAATGGTTAGCACTCTGGACTCTGTAGGGTAACATGGAGCAATGGTTAGCACTCTGGACTCTGTAGGGTTCCATGGTTTAATGGTTAGCACTCTGGACTCTGTAGGGTTCCTTGGTGTAATGGTTAGCACTCAGGACTCTGTAGTGTTCCATGGTGTAATGGATAGCACTCTGTTGGGTTCCATGGTGTAATGGTTAGCACTCTGTAGGCTTCCATGGTGTAATGGTTAGCACTCTGTAGGGTTCCATGGTGTAATGGTTAGCACTCTGTAGGTTTCCATGGTGTAATGGTTAGCACTCTGTAGGGTTCCAGGGTGTAATGGTTAGCACTCTGGACTGTGTAGGGTTCCATGGTGTAATGGTTAGCCCTCTGGACTCTGTAGGGTTCCATGGTGTAATGGTTAGCACTCTGGACTCTGTAGGTTTCCATGGTGTAATGGTTAGCACTCTGGACTCTGTAGGGTTCCATGGTGTAATGGTCAGCACTCTGGACTGTGTAGGTTTCCATGGTGTAATGGTTAGCCCTCTGGACTCTGTAGGGTTCCATGGTGTAATGGTTTGCACTCTGAACTCTGTAGGTTCCATGGTGTAATGGTTAGCACTCTGTAGGGTTCCATGGTGTAACGGTTAGCACTCTGGTCTCTGTAGGGTTCCATGTTGTAATGGTTAGCACTCTGTAGGTTTCCATGGTGTAATGGTTAGCACTCTGGTCTCTGTAGGGTTCCATGGTGTAATGGTTAGCACTCTGGACTCTGTAGGGTTCCATGGTGTAATGGTTAGCACTCTGTACGGTTCCATGGTGTAATGGTTAGCACTCTGTACGGTTCCATGGTGTAATGGTTAGCACTCTGGACTCTGTACGGTTCCATAGTGTAATGGTTAGCACTATGTAGGGTTCCATGGTGTAATGGTTAGCACTATGTAGGGTTCCGTGGTGTAATGGTTAGCACTCTGTAGGGTTCCATGGTGTAACTGTTAGCACTCTGGTCTCTGTAGGGTTCCATGGTGTAATGGTTAGCACTCTGGTCTCTGTCGGTTTCCATGGTGTAATGGTTAGCAATCTGGACTCTGTAGGTTCCATGGTGTAAATATTTCTGAAATGGTCAGCTCTTACTCCTTCCTAGAGATACATGATCCTTCTATACCTCTGTAGGGTTCCATGGTGTAATGGTTAGCACTCTGGACTCTGAATCTATCTATTTGAGTTCAAATCTCGGTGAGATCTGATCTTTTTATCATAGATATTTTCATTCTATAAAATTATAATCTTTCCATAATAATGAGAGACCGGACTCTAAATTTAAGTTCACCTGTAAGGTAAGAATGAGAAGTATTTTCAGGAAACAAAAAGACTTTAACTCAGTACTTAGACATAGAGCCCGGCAATCTTATGGTAAAAGGTATTTGCCAACCACACTTTAGTTACATTACAAAGACAACAATAGGGTTAAACAACTCTTTAGTAAATAGGTGATCCTGGGTATAAATCTCAGCAGTTCCTTACCCTTTCCTATGAATATCCGGATACTTGGGGCCAATTGGCTTTTGCCACAGATCTATGGTCACATTTACATCTGAGTAAAATACAACTACAGGCATTCCCCGGGTTACGAACGGGATAGGAACTGTAGGTTTGTTCTTAAGTTGAATTTGTATGTAAGTTGAAACAGGTACATTTATTAAATGTAACTCCAGCACAAAAGGTTCTTTTTAGTTTTGGATAGTGCAGGGAAGGGTTTTTACATTTGTTTTGCTGTCTGTGCCCCTGAAGATTTCACCTTATTTTCACCTCATGTGCTGCTGTGGCCTGCTGGAACTTGTCGTTCCACAGCTACTATCTGCTGTGGAACATGGAACCACAAGTGCCAGCATGCCCCATAAGTCTCCATTTGTAACTAGGGGACAGATGTAAGTCGGAACGATGTAAGTCGAGGACCTCCTGTATTTCTTATAATGTTCTTATATGTCAGATCCTGGGAGCTCCTGGTCAGTGCTTAACCTTGTGGAGCAGCAAATAAAGTAGTTTATTATTTTACAATAAATAAAGTTTGGCAGTGGTGGGATTCGAACCCACACCTCCAGAGAGACTGGAGCCTAAATCCAGCGCCTTAGACTGCTCGGTCACACTACCAAATAAAAACACTTATGTGCGGTATACCAGATCTGACAAGGTCTTCTCTAAATACAGGATATTTCGATAGAGATGTTTTGCTTCTTCTTACCACAACTCCCATAACCATAGTGATTGAGAAGATTACAGAATCTAGAATAGGAATTGTGAAGAATCACCATTTGTAAGAAAATTCTCATCAATATTCTAATGGTAAAAGCTATAAGATTTCACCAAAATTCGTACATCCAATTGCTGGATTTAAAGTGCTCAGCATTATACCACAAAGACGGATAATTATACAACCTTGTAGCTACAGTGCAGTAAATATACACGTCCCAGCCGGAAATATCATCAATCCCTATAATGCAAATCAGAAAATGCACCAAATGGTCAGGACACGGTCGGGAGCGAGGTACTAAATAAGAAAGTAAAAGAAAACTAGCCTTGATCAGGACAATGGGAGAAGCAAACTAGCAAAACACAGGTAAATATACACAGCCATGAAATATCACAGGCAAAGCCTTGAGGTATCAGCAGGTTTAAATGGAGTCCCCCAGATTTAGCTGTACTAGGTTCTGGCTTCATATATGACTGGGGGGTGGAGTAGGAGCAGCAGGGTCCCATTCTCTACTTCTAAATTGTTATGTAATTATGAGTTTGATGGGGGAGGGAACATTGTGTCTCAACATAAATATTTCTGAAATGTTCAGTTCTTCCTTCGTCCTAGAGATACATAGTCCCTCCAGGACTCCATAGGGTTCCATGGTGTAATGGTTAGCACTCTGGACTCTGAATCCAGCAATCTGAGTTCAAATCTCGGTGGGACCTGATACTTTTTATCACACTTATTTTCATTCTATAAAATTATAATCTTCTTTCCATAATAATGAGAGACCTGACTCTAAATTTAAGTTAACCTGTAAGGTAAGAATGAGAAGTATTTTCAGGAAACAAAAAAACTTTAACTCAGTGCTTAGACCTACAGCCCGGCAGTCTTCTGGTAAAAGGTATTTCCCGAAAAAGGGGGCTTATTTTTACCAAATCCCAAAAAACCAATTTGGGGTTCAAACTAAATAAATTTTAAAATCAAAAATTTAAAAAAAAATTTAAAATTTTAATTAAAAAAAAAAACCCAAAAATTTTAAACCCCAAATTTTTATTTAAATTTTCGATTAAAAAAGGGGGGGAAAAATAAAAATTTTAAAAATAAAAAAATATAATAAAAAAAAAATTAATTTATAATAAATAGAAAAAAAAAATTCAAAGTAATATAAATAAAAATAAAAAAAATATTTATAAAATAAAAAAAAAAAAAAAAATTTAAAATGAAAATATAAAAAACTTAAAAAAAAAAATTTAAATATTTTTAAATTTATTTTTAAAAAAAAAATTTTTTAAATAAAAAAGGGGGGTATTTCATTTAAATTTTAAATTTAATTTAAAAAAAAATTTTATAAAAATAAAATATTTCAAATTTTATTTTTCTTTTAAATAAAAAATTTCAAATAATTATTTAATTTTAATTAAAAATTTTAATAAAATTATTAAAAACCCTTTAGAATTTTTAAAATTATTTTTTTTTTAAAAATTAAAAAATTTTTAAAAAAATAAATATTTAAAATTTAATTAAAAATGAAGGAAAAAAAAAAAAATTTAAAAACAAAAAAAATTAAACCAAAAAAAAAAGGGGATTTTTAAAAAGGGAAAATTTAAAAAATTTATATAATTAAAAAAAATGGGGTTTTTAAATATTTTTTAAAAAAAATCCTTGAATCTAAAATTTATTTTCCCTAAAAAAACCCCAAAAAATTAATTGATTTAAACATTAATTAAAAATAAAAAAAAAAAAATTTTTTAATTCTTTTTAAATTAAGTTAAATTAAAATTAAGATAAAAAAATTTTATTTAATTCCAAATAAAAAAAAACTTAATACCATTACAATTTCCCCTAAAACGGAAGTTAAATTTTTTCTTCTTTTACCAAATCCCAAAATTTTTTGTTTAAATTTTTTTAAAAATTTGGATGAAAATTTGGGGGGGGATGAAAAAAATTTTTTAATCCAGATGTCAACAAAACAAAATTTCAACAAAACAAACCCCTTTTTTTCCTGCCAAACCACTCCCCAAAGGAAACTGTTTCCCGCAATTTGCCAAAAATTTCCAAATCTAAAGGGAACAACTCTTTGCAATGTGTAATATATCCATAGCCCCCCTTCCTGAGAGATGCCTTGAGGGGAATATTTCCCTCAGTTTAGGGAAATTGTAAAGGTTTTCTGATGAATAGTATAAAGACTTATTATTCCATAGAGCCGGGAATAGTAAATATTTGTGACTTGTGGGATTTAAAACCCTATGTTGATGGACTCACGATGGGAAACCTGTCATAGGGAATGTTAGACTATAAATTGGGGGGCACCAGATATGTGGCTCTGAAGGGCCCTTCAAGGGGGACAGAGCCTAAAAGTGAATACTATTGAAGGATGGACAAAGAATGTGAAAAAAAATCATCAGGACAAAAATGGATAAAGGAAAATGAGGAAACAAATAATGGGGCAATTTTACTTAAATTTTTTCAATTTTCCCCCGTTTTGGGCCCTATCTGTTGGGGGGTTTTTGGGGTGGAAATATAAAAAGCTAAATTATTCCCTAGAGCCCGATATAAAAATATGTAGAAAGTGCATATGAGACCCTATGTTAGGAAAAAGGAAATGGAAAAAATAAGGGACGGATTACTAATCTTTGTAAATGTGCAATCAGTGGAATCTTAGACCAGGGATGTAGACCCCACCCCGTTTATGACCACCGGGGCTCATGGTGTTTGGTAAATGTGGGGCGTCTGTCACTTGTCTGATTTTTCGTACAAACTATTGGTCGGCTTACATTGCACTAATATTTTTTTTCTAGATTTTTGTGCAATTTTGATGCCCCTTTCAATCAAAGCCTCAACTTTTGTGAAGGGAAGACCTGCTGGTAATTATTTAACCAGTATCTTAATAGGGAGAAGGGAAAGAAGGAAGAACTGTCTGCTGGGAGGGATGGGATTGACAACCATTGTTGATATTTTATCAGTAGCAGTCAACAGGTGGCGCTGTGGCTTAGTTGGTTAAAGTGCCTGTCTAGTAAACAGGAGATCCTGAGTTTGAATCTCAGCAGTGCCTTCACTTTTCTTATCTATATCTGGACCCTTGGTATCAATTGGCTCTTGGCACAGATATATTGGCTCATTTACATCTGTGTAAAGTAAAACTACTTCTCATATTGGAGCTGTCTGTAAGATCCTGTGAGGTCCTGGTAAGGGCTCAGCTCGCCGGACCTCACACCATACCAGGTATTTATTAACCCCTTCCCGCTGAGGCCTATTTTTTGTCATGTTAGTTTTTCCCCTACCATAACTTTTTTATTTTTCCATCTACATAGACCTATGAGGGCTTTTATTTTGCGAACAAGATGTACTTTTTTAATGGTGTCATTCACTGACCATAGAATATAGAAATATAAGTGGGCAAAATGGGAACAAAACTTACCTGTGTCATGTTTGCAGGAGTTTTGTTTTTACTGTGTACAGTCTTTGGTACAAATGATGTGTTATCTGTATTTTACAGGTTGATATAAATCCGTCAATACCAAACATGCAAGATTTTTGTAGTGTTTTGGTACCGTACAAAAAAAATCCAAACATTTTCTATTTTTTAAATTTTTGCCACGGCGCCATTTTCTACGACCAATAACTTTTTTGTACTTCCAACTAGGTCTTCTCGAAATACAAGCTATTTTGGTGGAGATGTTTTGCTTCTTCTTACCACAACTCCCATAACCATAGTGATTGAGAAGATTACAGAATCTAGAATACGAATTGTGAAGAATCACCATTTGTAAGAAAATTCCCATCAATATTCAAATGGTAAAAGCTATAAGATTTCACCAAAATTCATACATCCAATTGCTGGATTTGAAGTGCCCGGCATTACACCACAAAGACGGGTAATTATGCGACCTTGTAGCTACAGTGCAGTAAATGTACACATCCCAGCCCGAAACATCATCAATCTCTACAATGTCGTAGATTTTGGTGACTCTCACAAGCTTAAATATGTTTTGACTCAATTGCACAACTAAAGCTTTTTTTCACAGTTGTCACCGGGAAAGCTTCTTGATGGGATTGTGCTGATTTGCCCTGACCAGAATTTTGTTGGTGATGGCAAGAAAATTGGTCAATCAATCAGCAGCCTGCCAGACAGGAAACAAGAAGTGCATCAATCATTGGATGACACACTTCCTATTTCCTGTTTAACAGGCAGGCTGCCGATTGGTCAACTTATGTTCCCGCCATCTTCTGCAGAATTCCAAATCTGAAGGACAACACTGTTCCTGGCATATGTGGTAATCATATCCATAGCCATCCCTTCCCTGATGGAGGCCTAGAGTGGAATATTTGCCTCCGTTTAGGCCGTATCTGTTGGGGTTTTCTGGATGGAATAGTATAAAGAGCTAAATTATTCCATAGAGCCAGATATAGTAAGATTATGTAGACTATGTGCTATATGAGATCCTATGTATGATGGACATCAGTGAGTGGAAACAATAATGGGACGGATTTACTAATCTTGTGTAATTGTGCAATCAGTGGAATCTTAGACCAGGGAGTGTAGACCGGCACCACGTTTATGACCACGGTGGCTCATGGTGTTTGGTAAATGTGGGGCATCTATCACTTGTCTGATTTTTTGTACAAACTATTGGTCGGCTTACATTTTACTTGTAGATGTGCAATTTTGATGCCCGTTTCAATCAAAGCCTTAAAGGGTTTGTTATATCTCAAAGTTTCATAGGATGCATGAATGAAATAATGCTGCTTTGCTCTGTCACTTCCTGGTCAAGCTGTCTGTAATTAGCATATGATCTTGGTGAATTCAGACTTCTGCTAATTAGATTGACTCAGAGGCTTCCCTGGTCTGGACAGGATGAGATTTAAGTAAACAGTAGTAATTACTTTTTTTTTGTCTGAAAGATCAGATAACAAACAAGCTCTCACTGACTGAAATTTTGTGCTGGCCTCCACCTGTGTGATGCCATCACTCCCTGCTATCAGATAGAACAAACAGCAGGTGGGGGAGGAGTACACAGGTCGGTCACTTGGGGAACCAGAGAGAGCCAGGAAGGTGATAAAATCACTTGTAGCTCCTTAACAAAAAAAATGAACAACACAATATATTTGGAAAACGTCTTCATTTAGTGTCCCCTACATGTTGAATGCTGATCTTTGTAGCGAGACAACCTCTTTAAGCTTTGTTGAGGGAAGACCTGCTGGTAATTATTTAATCAGTATCTTAATAGGGAGAAGGGAAAAGGACAAAGGAAGGAATTGATTGGAGGGAGAACTGTCTGCTGGGAGGGATGGGATAGACAACCATTGTTGATATTTTATCAGCTACAATCAGCAGGTGGCGCTGTGGCTTAGTTGGTTAAAGCGCCTGTCTAGTAAATAGGAGATCCTGAGTTCGAATCTCAGCAGTGCATTTACCCTTTCTTATCAATATTTGTTGGCTCTTGGCGCAGATATATTGGCTCATTTACATCTGTGTAAAGTAAAACTTCTTCGCATATTGGAGCTGTCTGTAAGATCATCTGAGCTCCGGGTCAGTGCTCAGCTCGTGGGACCTCACACCAACTCCATACCGGCATTTATTAACCCCTTCCCGCCGAGGCCTATTTTTTTCATGTTCGTTTTTCCCTTCCCACCTTCCCATAACATTTTTATTTTTCCATCTATATATAGACATATGAGGGCTTTTATTTTGCGAAAAAGATGTACTTTCTAATGGTGTCATACACTGACCATAGAATATAGAAATATAAGTGGGCAAAATGGGAACAAAACTTACTTGTGTCATGTTTGCGAGAGTTTTGTTTTTACTGTGTTCAATCTTTGGTACAAATAATGTGTTCTCTGTAGTTTACAAGTTGATGTGAATCCGTCAATACCAAACATATAGGGTCTTTGTGGCATTTTGGTACTGTACAAAAAATCCAAACATTTTCTATTTTTTACATTTTTGTCATGGCACCATTTTCTACGGCCAATAACTTTTTTTGTACTTCAAACTGTAGACCTGAGTGAGGAGCATTTTTGTGGGCTTTTTTCTGATACTAGACTAGAATAAATACGACTTTTCTGATCACTTTAATTTCAATTTTTAGGGGAAGTGAAATGACCAAAAAACGTAATTCTGGCGTTTGGAATTTCTTTTCTTCTACAGAGTTCAGCATTTGGGATACAGTATGTTATATTTTAATAGATCGGACTTCTACAGATGCAACGATACCAATTATGAGTCTTTTTTTATTATTTAATTTTTTTTATTTGTAAAATGGCAAAAGGGGGGGATTTGAACCTTTAATATTTTTTATATTTTTTTATACTTTACAACTTTTTTTTGCACAAACCAAATGGCATAACCAGATATTCAAGATTGTCCTCAGGAGGTTTTCCACTCATCTCCTTCTCTGTTACTAATTGGATTATAGGCCCTTCTCAGGTCCAGCTTGGAAAACCACTTTGCCCCCTGGATTTGATTGGAGCAATCTCAGGGCCCTCCTATTGGCTCATGTGACACACCCTCTATCCAGAGTAGCTGGAGACCTGTCAATCAAAGGATATCCAGTAGGCTGTCTCTCTGGGTGTGGAACCAAACCAGGAGATGCAGGTGCAGAGCATTGCTGTCCCATCCAAGCAGGTACCTTGAGCCCTAACTGGCCCCCAGCCCACTGTCCCTGCCTACTTGATGTGCTGCTCTAGAAGGCAGACCCCAACTGGACAGCGGTCCCTGTGCTACTAAGTGCAGGGGCCATCAGATGGAAGAATAGTTGAAGAGTCCGGGCCAACAACAGAACAGGTATATCAGGCCACAAATCAGAAACCAAACAGAAAATGCACTAAAGGGTCAAAACATGGTCGGGAGTGAGGTACTAAATAAGAAAGTAAGAGAAAACAAGCCTTGATCAGGACAATGGAAGAAGCAAACTAGTAAAACCGAAGTAAATATACACAGCCAGGAAATATCACAGGCAAAGCCTTGAGGTATTGTCAAGTTGATAATATGTTATTACAAAGGGATCTGGATAAGTTGGAGGCCTGGGCAGGGAAATGGCAGATGAGGTTTAAAATAGATAAATGCAAGGTTATGCACATGGGGAAGAGAAATCCATTACATGATTACATGTTAAATGGAAAAACACTGGGTAAAAGTGACATGGAGAAGGACTTGGGAATCCTGGTGGACAGTAAACTTAATTGTAGCAGCCAGTGTCAGGCAGCAGCAGCCAAAGCAAATAGGATCATGGGGTGCATTAAAAGGGGCATAGATGCACATGATGAGAACATTATTCTCCCATTATACAAGTCACTGGTTAGACCACACATGGAATATTGTGTACAGTTTTGGGCACCAGTGCACAGGAAAGACATTGTAGAGCTTGAACAGGTACAAAGGCGGGCAACAAAAATAATAAAAGGACTGGTGGACTACAGTACACAGAAAGATTGGCAAGATTAGGGTTATTTAGTTTAGAGAAAAGAAGGCTTCGGGGGACATAATAAATATGTTTAAATACATCAAAGGTCAATATAGAGATCTCTCCCAAGATTTATTTTATACACAGGACTGTATCTAGAACAAGGGGCATCCTTTACGTCTTGAGGAACGAAAGTTTCTACATAAACACAGAAAGTGATTCTTTACTGTAAGAGCAGTGAGACTATTGAATTCTCTGCCAGAGGGACTGGTCATGGTGAATTCAATAACCGAGTTCAAAAAGGGTTTTGGATGCATTTCTGGAGCGTAATAATATAACAAGTTATAGTGACTAGGATTCAGGAGAGGGGTCATTGATCCAGGGATTTTTCTGATTGCCAGATTGGAGTCAGGAAGGAATTTTTCCCTAAAATGAGGACAATTTGGCTTCTACCTCATTGGGGGTTTTTGCCTTCCTCTGGATCAACACCTTAGCACAACAGGCTGAACTAGATGGACGACTTGTCTTTTTTTAGCCTTACAAACTATGAAACTATGAAACTATGATGATTTAAGGAAAAGAAAAACATTAAATCAGTTCTATCATCATATCTTTAGCATTGAGTTAGTATTGAGTTCTAATTGCTTTCTGTCTGCCGATATTTCAGATCTCTTCAACACAGCTTTCCTTGAGACGGATGCAGTGCCTGCTAACAGTAAGAGATTCAAGGCCTCCCTCCTCCCTCAGATGATACAGAGGAGAGTTTGGGAATGTGTCTTATCAGCTAATGCTTCATACATACATGCAAATTATAACTTCTCTCTTAGCGTCTGCCAATTAACCAATCATGTAGTGATAGAATAGTTTGATATAAAAAAAAAGACGATAGAGTCAGCTCACCTCTATATTACAGGATTAAGGAAACACACCTGTGTCGCACGGTCCCTGCTCCAGTCCCGCAGAGTTAATAGCTTGAATTAAAATAACGGTTGGAGTAAGGGCCATGAGTAAGGGTACGATGTACCCGAAACGCGTCGGTTCGTTTCGTGTCTAGGAGTTAGCAGTATTTGCTGTCACCCTGTCTCACGAGGACGTATCTGTCTTTGCCCACGGGCACCAATAAATTGGTGATTTTATCATTTTTGAATTACTCTCAAGCCTCCTTTCGCTGGTCCAACCGTTATTTGAATTCAAGTGATAGAATAGTCATGTGATTACAAAGTTCTATTGGAACTCCGTCCTAGAGATACATGATCCAGTCCTAACTATGTAGGGTTCCATGGTGTAATGGTTAGCACTCTGGACTCTGAATCCAGCGAGCCGAGTTCAAATCTCAGTGGGACCTGATACTTTTTATTACACTTATTTAAATTCTATAAAATTATAATCTTCTTTCCATAATAATAAGAGGCCTGACTCTAAATTTAAGTTAACCTGTAAGGTAAGAATGAGAAGTATTTTCAGGAAACAAAAAAAAACTTTAACACATTCTTAAGGTAAACAGTATTTGCCAACCAACTTTAGTTACATTACAAAGACAACAATGGGGTTAACCAGCTCTCTAGTAAACAGGTGATCCTGGGTTCGAATCTCAGCAGTGCCTTACCTTTCCTGTGAATATCCAGATACTTGTCTCAGATTATGGGGACAGTAAAAATAAGCACTTTTGTAATTGGGTTGCATTACCTCTGTCACTTGGTTTAGCAGATATCAGCTTCGCTGTAAATCTGTCTTCTATTTCTGTTCTGCTGCCCCCGGGTCGATTCCTGTGCCCTAGACACGCCCCCTGCACTGTGATTGGCTGGCTGACATTTCATTCAGCCTGTTGGGATATGCCCCTAGATAGGAAACGTCATGGCCACGCCCCCTGCGCTGTGATTGGCTGCCTGCACACTCTGTGTTTACTCCCCTTTGAGCTGTTAAAATCGATAGTGAAACCAGAGTCTGCTGGCTCTATGTAAATCTCAGCTCTAGGGGGAAGGATCTGGGCAATTACTGCCTGTTTAAAGGGCTTTTGCCAAGAGGTTGATTCACCTCATCACAGGTTCAGTCCTTAAGCTGCTACTTTGAAAAGAGGGCGTTCTGTTCCTCAGATCGAATGCAAGCCCCGCCTCCTTATGACGTCATAATCTGTAGTGTAGAATATAAGGATTCAACACTGCATCTGTATGAGCTGCTTGTGTAGTGCAGTGCATAGGGAGTTCAAGTCCCATCGGGTTTTTTTTGTTTTTTTTTCTTTTATAAATTGTACACATATGTAAAGATATGAAAATATATGTGTAGACATCTATAATTTTATATAAGCCCCACACACAAACACACACACACACACACACACACAAAACACACACAAAACACACACACACACACACACACACCCCACACACAAAAGCTTTCCCCTATATAGTGTCCCTCCCACGTCCCCACCAAGCACTTCCAACATATGTGATACAATGCATTTTACTCTCGGGATGAGACATAATAAAGGGGAGCTTTATGTTTTAAAAATTAAATCATTATAGAGATTGGGCATATTTTAAATTTTTGGGCTCTCTACATAGTGGGAGAAATTTTGGGGGAGGAAAAAAAATACCCTTTGAGGGGGGCAGAACCCAAACCCCTTCGTTGTAAAAAAACCCAAAACTTTTACCGTTACACCATTTAGCCCAAGTCCCTTTTCAGCCTTTATCCCGGGGTTTTTTCTCTCAAAGCCCGATTTGGGTTCCCCCCCCCTCACTGTTTTTTTTCTCATATCACTGACAGCAAGCAAAAAAATTTCTTTTTTTGAAGCTGACATTTGTCCTTGTAGTTTGGGAAAGGTTTTCTTCCTGCTGTCAGTTTCAATTTGGTTTTAATACCACTAGAACAGAATTTAAACTGCTGGCTTTCATGTGTAAACTAAGGGGATTTTTAATTTGATTTTAAAAAACGTGCTTTTCGAAGGGTTGTGGAGGGCCCCAAGGTTCAGAAAATTTTAAACATGCAGGGGGGGGTACAGGGGGGCTGTTTAAAATTTCCAGACAACCCTCGCATCCCCCGCTTCAAAAAAAAAAGTCCCCAGTTTCCCTTTAGTGAGGAGAGACACGCCTCCCGGGGGGGGGAGACAAAGGGCCTTTTTGAGAAGGGAAAAACACGCCCCTGGATTTCAAACTCCCAAACCGAGAAAATTAGCAGAACAGCAAAGAGCAGCTCCAAAAAGAAAAAACCCCTTTAACCTTGGGAACGCAATAAAGTAGTTTATTTATTTTACAATAAATAAAATTTTTTGGGAGTGGGGGGAAAAATTTTGAAAAACCACGCCTCCAAGAGACTTAGGCCCCAAATCCAGCGCCTTAACCCGGGTCGGCCACAAAACCCAAAGGGAAAGGAAAGGCCCCTAAAACCCAAACCCCCCTAACTCCCAAAGATCCCCAAAAAACCCTATGAAATTAAAGGTTTCGAACCAAAAAATTTCAAATTTTTTAAAATCACCATTCGAAAAACATTTTTTCCCCCAATTTTCAAAAGGGAAAAACTATAAGAATTTTACCAAAAAATTTGAAAATCCAAATTCTGGATTTTTGAGTTTCTCAGCAAAATTTCACCACAAAGGGCGGATAATTATACACTTTTTTAGCTAAAAGTGCAGTTTAAAAATACAACGTCCCCGCCCAAAATTAAAACATCCCAAACTCTACAAAAGTCCCTAATTTTGGGTTGACTTTCCCCCAAAAAGCTTTAAAAATTTAATTTTTCTCAAAATTTCACAACTAAAAAACTTTTTTTTTTTCACTAAGGTTTATTTATCATAGTCCCCCCGGGGGGAAAAACTCCTGGGTTGGGGTTGTGCTGATTTCCCCTGACGAGATTTTTTTTGGGGATGGCTAAAAAAATTGGTTTAATCGATCAGGAGCCTGCCCCGACAGGAAAAAGGAAGTGCACAATCATTGGATGATGAACTTTCCTATTTCCTAACAGGCACCTGCCCGATTGTCAACTGATGTTTTTCCCGCCATCTTCTGCAAAATTCCAAATCTTAACGACAATGCTACTCTTTGCGTATGTGGAAAACTTCTCCATAGCCATCCCTTCCCTGATGGAGGCCTAGAGTGGAATAATTTCGTTTGGGGCCTATCTGTTGAGGTTTTTGGATGGAATGTAAAAGGGGCTAAATTCTCCACAAGCCGGATAAATTTATTATGAAAAATATGTGCTATATGAGACCCTATGATAGGGAATTCAGAGGGGTACCTGTCATATGTAAGTGTTAGAGCTATACATTGGGGGATCACCATGATATATGCCTGAAGGACCCCTTTCAATATGGACAAGCCTAAATGATGAAAAAATTTTTTGGGGGATGGAAAAGGGGAAGTGAAAAAAAACATCGGGAGCAAAAAGTGGATTAAGGAACAATGAGGAAAAAATAATGAGACGGATTTACAAATTTTGTGTAATTGTTAATCTTTGGTCTTGACCGGGCCCGTTTTGACCGGCCCCACTTTTGATCACGGGGGCCCAAATGGTGTTTTGGTAAAGGGGGGGATCTGTCATTGTCGTTTTTCAAAAGCTATTGGCGGCTTACAGTAATCTCTTCAAAAAAGCCCAAAAACGATGGCAGCAGGATGCATTAGGGAAGAAGGGGATCAAAAGTGAGTGGGTTGGGAAAGTCTTGGGGAATGTTCTGGGGAAAACCCTGGGTTTTACATCATGGGGATGTTTTTTTAACAGTACCATCCCCCAAGAACTAAAGTAGAGATGGGCGAATTGATTCTAATAAGTGGAATTCATTTAAATTTTAAAAAATTCGGGTTTGGAACGAAAATCGAACCCTTTGGGTATTCGGGGAACGAAGTGTGTTTTGATTGATAAAATGGCTGCGAGCACATGGCGCTACATGGGGCAAAGCATCTGGGAGGAAGAAGGGCATTGCTTTATGACATGTGCAGAGGGAAGGGAATCGAGACCGCGGGATTCTGTGACGTACCGCACTTATAAGTCCGGGGGCGACCGGGGGTCACCTCCCCCAATTGTCATAGGGGAAAGGGGCTGCTGCGGTGTAGTCTTACTGAAAATTTATTTTTTTATAGCGATTTTGTGGGGTGTCTCGTTGTCTCAGAATGTTCTCTTAAAGTTCATTTCTAATTTTTTGGGGTATTGGATCTGAAATCCATGTGGGGGCCACTGCCGCATAACATTCAAAAATTTCCCAATGGATCAAGCCAGTTTCCCGTTGTATTCATTAAAACCCCCCTTTAAAAGACCTTTGGGCGATCCCTAAAGTTTCCCGGTCGTTTTGTTTGGGTTCACCACCTTTTACGTATGGGTACGTCCTGAGGACGCGCGAAACCTAGGCAGAGTTCGCGGATTCGGGGCCGGGTGTCAGTGTATTTACAGCTGACTCCCGCACCATCGGGGCCCCCCCCCCGGATCGCTCGGGGGGGGGCCGGTTTAACCCCTTAAAATTTTTCAAAACAAAA